>BPVZ01000030.1:936794-947586 GCA_020521535.1 Rubroshorea leprosula | reverse complement strand
TTCATTTCACGGTCCGAGCGATGCCCGGGGAATTAACTAGTGTAATAGAGTTGAATACCATGCAATTTCACAACACTTTAAAAAAATCAAATAAATGTATTTTAATAATATTTTATTAATTACTTTTTTATTAATATATTAGTTTATATTAAATTTTTAAATATATATTATTTCATTTCACGGTCCGAGCGATGCCCGGGGAATTAACTAGTGTAATAGAGTTGAATACCATGCAATTTCACAACACTTTAAAAAAATCAAATAAAAAAACTGAACATAAAAGGTGTCTTGTAATTCAAATTTTTTCTACATGATTTCTCCGATAAATATTGACATAAAGGGAGAAATAAATAAAGAAAAAGGAAACAAGTAGGTCAAAGAATCCCGAGAAAATGAAATCCAATCAAAGAATTTAATCATTCAAAGTGTTGGTCACGAAGTAGCAAGAAAAGGGGGGAAAAAAAAGACACAAGATTACGGGCGCCGATATAGGTTTGCGCGATCCAAGGGGGAAGGATTATGATGCCATGAAACGCGCCATTCACGCCTCCACTTTTCGTAAAACCAGATGACCAAATTTCCACGAATTGGGATGCCTTTCTCGTTTTTGCCTAAATTAGGCAGTTCGGTTCCCTCTTTCTACTTCCATTGACTAAGCCATGTTGTGCGCAACGTCCGTCCACTGCATCAATCCATCAACTGTCATACTAATAATCCTCTCCTGTATTCTCATGCATAGACCATTGCATTGACGCAATAGTTCTACCCATTTAGGGGTGTTTGAATTAGTAACTTAAATCCAATAGATAATTTATATGAAACATTTGGTAGTTGATAATTATTATTATTTACATAATTTAAATATTTTATTCTTTCAATTAGTTTAATCTACTAATATCAAATCTTTTGTATCAAACGCCTCCTTAATTTGACTTGAATATTTTTGAATTATTAGAAATTTAGAACCAATTTCTCACATTGATAATTTCTTGCTTGCTTGCTTGTCATTCTTGTGAAGAATCTACTATATGAAAACAAAGAGATTAGGTAAAAGTACAATGGGACAAGGTTAAACATGTTTTTCCTTTTGTTGAATTACAAAATCATGCCATGACCCACGCAATAATCAATTAGGATATGAAGTTATACCCACCAATTTCATTCCATATAATAAAAATCTTACAATATTCATGTGATATTAAATATATAGATATGTTGATATTTCCATCTCATTGAATTATAAGATACTCCATTTAAATTGGATTAAATTAATTTATGTAAAATTAAAGGATTATGAGTTTAGGACAATTGAACAACTACAAAAATGATAGAGTTATATCAATAATTTATTAGTTTAAGTGGAAAGAACTTAATTTTCTCTTAAATAAGGTTTTGATTTTAAATTTTATAAATAGAGAAACAAGTGTTGAGAGAATTTTTTTTTTATGGAGTCCGATGCGATTTAATTTTATTGAGAGGTTAGTTAAAAAAAAAAAAAGACAAGGAGTTATTTTTTCCATTTGGATTTGGGGACAAAAAGTAATTAGTTTTTTTTTTTTTTTTGTACGTATGATAATGGGCTATAAGGGGGTGGCCTTTTCTTACTCCCTAATCCCTCATTACTTGATCCAAAATTCAAATTAGATATTTTTAATTTAAAATTTCAAGTTCTTAAAAGTTGAGCTACCCTATTGAGCTTACAAAAAGCAATTAGTTGCTAAAATAGTATAGTCACGGATTTAAAACGAACCCTAATTTCATTTCTTTTTTCCTAAAAAATCGTGGGGAGAAAAAGAATAAAAAAAAAAAAAAAACTCCACAAGGATCCTAATTAACGACTAACGAGAATAAATAATAATGGTCTGGTGTGGAAAAGCCTTAATTAACGCCACATAGTGATATCGTGACTTTGATTTCTCCTATATAAAACCCACTCCGTTGTTGAGCCAAAACCCATAGACTAAAATGGCCAAGGCCAAGGGAGCAGCATTCTTCCTCCTATTGTCCTTGTTACTCTTCTTGGACAGTGTCCATGGCAACCCCAACTACAGAGACGCCCTAGCCAAGTCCCTTTTGTTCTTCCAAGGTCAGAGGTCAGGGAGGCTCCCCCCTAACCAGCAAATTACTTGGAGGTCCAATTCCGGCCTCTCCGATGGTCGGCTCGCCGGAGTATGTCTCTCTTACCTTTACCTTTTTTCCTTTTCTCAGAATTCAAGGAAAAAACTGTAGAGTGTGATTTGAGCTCATTCATTATCATATTTCTCACATTGTTTATTCACATGTTTCATTTACAACATTATTATAGGCTTTGAAAATTGAAATTGCCATATCATTTTTCTCTACGATACCAAATAGAGGGACCCACCCATAATATCAAAGGGCTCTCATCTTCCATTTCAATAGTAATGCTTTGTAATTTTTAAATTATTTTAATTCGAATGACAAACATTTTAATTGTATTTTTTTTATCAGAAATGATTTTTTCTATTACTACTACATGCATTATGAGTTGTAAAATTATTTAAATAAATTAAATATTTTAATATTTTCATAATTTAAATTGTCTGGACTAAAAAAACACGATTCTTTTTCCATTTCTAAAAATAACCAATCAAATTTGCCATTGCATTTAAAAAATTTTTGCTACTACATAAAATGAGATTTGTTTATGCCTTCGGTGCACACTTTTTTGGAATCTTACTAGTTTTCTTGCTTAATTTATTTGGCCTTGGTCTTGCGTGTACGAAAAGCACATAAATTTTCCCACTTCCCAAAGCTTACATCTTTCACTTTCAGGTAGATTTAACCGGAGGATACTATGACGCCGGCGACAACGTCAAATTCAACTTTCCGATGGCCTTCACCACCACAATGCTGTCGTGGAGCACTCTTGAGTACGGCAGGAGAATGGGCCCCCAATTACAGGAAGCCAGGGCCGCAATCCGCTGGGCCACCGACTACCTCCTCAAGTGCGCCACTTCCACGCCCGGCAGGCTCTACGTTGGCGTGGGTGACCCGAATGCTGACCACAAGTGCTGGGAGAGACCCGAGGACATGGACACCGTCCGATCCGTGTATTATGTCTCGCCCAGCAACCCGGGCTCGGACGTCGCCGGCGAAACTGCTGCGGCTTTGGCGGCGGCTTCGTTGGTTTTCCGAAAAGTCGATCAGAGATACTCGGCCTTGCTGCTGAAAACGGCGAAGAAGGTTCTGCAGTTTGCAGTCCAATACCAAGGGGCTTACAGTGACAAGCTTGGATCCGCAGTTTGCCCATTTTACTGCTCATATTCTGGGTATAAGGTATGATGGGCCTAAGTTTCTGGGTTAACCATATAAGATCGGCCCAGTTTCTTTTCTTAATTTCTTGCCCAATTTAAATTTTAGAGACTCCAACATTACATGAAGACCTTTCTATGATCTGAGACTCAAATTCAGTAGCTCTATTCATTGGACTTTTCATGAAAAAGGTTGCATTTTTGTTTAAAATGGCATTGTATTTTTTATTGCAGGATGAGTTGTTATGGGGAGCTGCATGGCTGTTTAGGGCAACAAATGATGTTTCTTATTACAATCTCTTGAAATCATTGGGAGCTGATGATCAACCAGACCTCTTCAGCTGGGACAACAAATATGCTGGTGCTCATGTTCTCTTAGCTAGGGTAAAATTTTTCAACTATTATCAACGTCCTTTTTTTTTTTTTTTTTTTTTTTTTTAATCCCCCTTTTTTAACAAAAATTCTCTCTCAGAGAGCATTGCTCCTCAAAGATCAAAATTTTCAATCATTCAAAGGAGAAGCTGAAAACTTCATGTGCAAGATCATACCCAACTCACCGTCTTCAACTACCCAATATACACAGGGTAAGTCCAAACTGCTCTTTTTGCTCTATCATATAGTGTCGTGTCAAATTATTTCATACTACTATTTGTTCGATATTTTCAAAAGAAATTTGGTTGGGATTACCCTAATCATGCAAAGGGGGAAAATTTGTTTAGAAAAGGAATCTGATTTTTTTTTTTTGGCCCCACATACAGGAGGGCTAATGTACAAGATGCCTCAGAGCAACCTCCAGTATGTTACATCAATCTCATTCTTGCTCACCACTTATGCTAAGTACATGAGAGCTACAAAAAGCACCTTTGATTGTGGCAGCCTCTTGGTCACCCCAAATTATCTAACAGCCATTGCAAAAAGACAGGCAAGTTTCATGATTTTTCTCCTGACCCCTTTTCTCTTTAATTTCTGATTGTTTAGGACTAATTTTTTTTTGTAACATTCTCAGATTGATTACATACTTGGGGTGAATCCAATTAGGATGTCATACATGGTAGGGTTCGGGCCAACTTTTCCGAAGAGAGTCCACCACAGAGGATCTTCCTTGCCTTCAGTAGCAAGGCACCCTCAGTCCATAGGTTGTGACAGTTTTGAGCCATTCTTCTACACGGCAAACCCTAATCCTAACATCCTGGTAGGAGCCATAGTTGGAGGTCCGAATCAGAATGATGGGTTTCCTGATGATCGATCAGATTACAGTCACTCAGAACCTGCAACATACATCAATGCTGCCATTGTTGGACCCTTGGCGTACTTTGCAGGCAGCTCTAATGCTTAAGGAACGTGGGCTGTTTGACTATAGTATCTTCATGTAGATACTGAGATTTTAGTCTCTATCCCTAAAATGGGAGCTCCATGCCACCAAAAGAAACGGGTGGTTTATTTAGGAAAAAGTTGGAACTAATCCAATCAACCTCTTATTAAAATCAATTTTCTCTATAACTAGGATGCCTTATCACAGCATAATGCTGCAAAACAGCTCCAGACCTTAGTACTAAATGTGCACATTAAAAAAACCAGATGCCCATCATACTTTATTCCCGGAAGACTAACATCTTATATCTTTCGTGTTTAGTTCAACACAAGGTACACATTTGAGTCAATTTGCATAACTCTTTCAACAAGAAAGGCCTTGGCTTTAAGCCTTTCCCATACAAGAACCAAAGCATAAAATTATGCATAGGTACATTACAACCAGCCCATACAACTCTCCTTCCCTTCCTCACCAATTTATAGCAAATTTGAATGCTGAACTCACCTGAGCTACTAGGAAGCCAATCAGTTCCACTCCGCAGTAGCTTCCTTTGCAAGTTGTGTACACCCAAAGTTAACAGGAACACATCATATTATTCCTCGATCACACCATTGTGATGCCTCCTTTATTTCTAAGAAAACAATAAAATTGATCGAAAAAAAGATAAAAGGCATTTGATTTATCTATCAGAGGAGATAGCCGAGTCTTGTTTATTGGTCTTCAACTCTTAGAAATGCATATCTCAAATGCAGGTTGCAGGCCTCCTCAACAATTATTAGCAGCTTCTCAAGGTCGCAACGAGTCCCCAGCTGTGCAACAGGGTTCCTCTCTTTCTAAACCTAAGAAAAAGGAATAAAAAGAATGATGATTCATATCAAACCACTGCTTTCCTCCACAGTTTTCATGCATATAAACAAGCCAGACATCTAGTGATGATTTATTAAATCTCTGCCTTCAAAACAAAGAATGAGATCAAGGCTAATATCTTTTAAATTTATCTCCTAAACATTTTCCCATTGCTGGATTCATTTTTACAATCTGGTGATCTTAGCTTAGAGTTTGGTTCACAAAGATACATGAAGAAAATAATTTATAGAAGATCAATTTAAACGTAAAAAACAAGTTACCTTCATTTGTCATCTAAAGTGGAAGCTTTCCTTCTACAGGGATTTGATATTTATTTGTGCAACAAGGAATTGCTTATAGAGGCAACTCAAAAAACAAACTCGAAACACCCCTTTTCATAATTGGGAGGAGGGTGAGGGGTGAGTACGCATGCTGAAGGTTCAGTTATTTTCCTTTTTCATTAAAAAGGCTCGAGTTTAATTCTTTTGATATAAATCGTCTTTTGTCTTTTCATTCGATCGTTTCTCTATACATCTATTGGCTTCTAGTCCATACGAATCAAAAGACCAAGAAACCAAAATAGCAGAAATAATGTTTTTTTTTTCTTTTTCTTTTGGGTAGGTAAAATAAATCTCCTTGACAGAATTTTTTGTCAACAAAATTGTTTACGAATCAATAGTGAATTTGAATTTAAATTCAATAATATGAAAATAATGTACAAGAGTTTAACCTCAAAAAAAATTAGTACTCTCCCCGTCAGGATAATTTTATTTTCATAGACACCCTTAGAAAAAGAATAAAGAGATTGAAACATAGTTTATTAAACAAAAGGATAAAAGAATTATTCGTCTCTTGTTGAAAGAAGTAGTTTTGATAGAAAACAGTGTTTTTTTTTAAATTTTTTTGTGTGTGCATAGTTTTGATAGAAGACTTGATTAAGCCTGAAACTATAACTTTTACCCTACAGTTTTGTGGGACCATGTCTAAAGCACATTTTGAACCAATGAGCTTATATATATAAATTAAAAGTTAATAAACTCTAACATGAAATAACCATTAGAGTTCATGCCAAAACATTTGAAGAATTGGAGAGAAATCCTAGCCGGTGGCTTGCAGGAGACATTTACACGAAACCAGAAACTACTTACCATAACTGAATCAATTTGGACAATCCCAGTTAACATATTTTGCCATTTTATAAATTTTGCAGGACCTTGGCAACATGTTGGCTTGCTAAGTTCTTATCCGCTACTTACAACTCTAACGTTGGACCCTTCGCTGTTGAGACTACACCTTGTCCACATCTTCTAACTTTCTAAATGAGTATTATTTTTGCAATCCTGGTCTGTTTAATGCTATATTTCTGAACTGCTTGATAAATACCAGACTCAAAAGGGTTACGTTTGATCCCACAGAAAACCATCTTGCGCTAAATTTCTCACAGGCACCTCATTTGTCTGTTGTCATCAATTCAGCATCAATTCTACACTTAGCGTATGTGCTACATGACTTCTCATAGTGTTGGACCTACCATGAAGGAAGGGAAATCCCCTAATTGGATACAATACAAGACCATCAATTCTATAGGCAAAAACCAACATTTAGCCTCTCACCTTACAAAGTTGGTAGGTTTTAACCATTTACCTTATATTATGATATTTTTAGCCCTTCACAAATATGAATTAAAGAAAATAACCCTCACCTAACATCAGGTTATAACGTTTTGTTAATTGACTGTTAACATCCGTTAGTATTCTGTTATAAAAAACATGAAATTTAAATTTAATTTTATTTGTTAGTTCTATTAACGGAATGCTAATGGATGCTAACAGTCAATTAACAGAACTAATAAAACATTATAACCTGATATTAAATAAGGGTTATTTTTTTCAATTCGAACAGATAAAAGGCTAAAAGTGTCATAATATAAGGTGAGCTTAAACCTACAAACTTCGTAAGGTGAGAGGTTAAAACCTATCAACTTTGTAAGGTAAAGGACTAAAGTGTCATATTATAAGGTTAGGGGCTAAAACCTACTAATTTTGTAAGATGAGCAGTTAAAAGTTGGTTTTAGCCCAATTCTATATGCAACCAACTATAGGTGATTAATAAGTAGACAACATTTTCATAAGATAAATGAAGCAGAGGCATGAATGCTACAGAGGAAATGCAGTCGTACATGACGAGATGAAAAACATAAGACATTGAAATGAAAATCAGATAGCATTAATTGAGGACCTAAGAAGAAAGGGAAATCAATTTAAATTGTTTCATATGTGATCAGATCAACCCACTTTAAAGTTTAACCAATTAAATTAAACATGAAAATGCACCATATTGTTTCATGCAATGGCCCAGTTGCAGATATTAAAGATCCAAAAAAGTCTCAAACATTCCAGAAATAACTAATGTAAGAATGCCCAAAAAAATGCTGAACAGAAATAGAAGCAACAGCAACACTATACAATACAGACATTATGAATGGAAGAACAGATTCATGTCTAAAACAAAAGCCACTTTTCATGTCTATATATGATGAATAAAATGGCAGCACTTACATGTTGAACATAATTACTTACTTAGCAACCACTTAGTTTGTTATTTCAATTCAAGTAACCAACCTATGGACAAACAAGTAAATATTATCCATTCTAAAAGGCAGAAAAAAAAAAAAAACCAAGTACAATACATAAAAGGAAATGACAAACCATGAAGAGTGCTCTAGCAAGTCAATGACTAGCATGCAGAAGACAAGAGCAGGTCATAACTAGAGAATAAATTACAACTATAACTTACTTGACTGCAACCCCTTACGCTTATCTACAACTGTACACCTATTTCTCTGAATGATTACAATGGTACACCAATAACAGGAGAATAGGTGAGAGTTTTCTTCATTGTGTAATTCTACCAAATATCAGTAAGGATAAGATATTGGGTTACGTGTTTCATAGCGAAATGACCTAGTGCGACTAATGCTATCCAATCTTGGCCCAAAAACACTTCGACTGTTTTCATAATTGTAACCATTGTATTGTGATCCATACCCATTAGAGTGGTGAGTTACCCCAGGGGGAGGCGGCACTGGATGAAAAAGAATCATTCAGCAAATTTGAAACTCGAAGATCCAATTACTTCACACTAAATAAAAAAAAAAAAAAAAAAAGACTAGCATAACAAAATTAACCAAAAGCAAATGATAAAAGGACATCACCTTCATGGTAAGGTGAACCATAATGAGAAGGGTAAGCTGAAACCCCACTACTTGTTGATAACCTCATTGAGTGCTCACTGGCCTCCTTGCCATTTACAGGAACAGTACCAGGCCTTGACTGATGAGATGAATTTGAAGATGGTGTGACAGCACTTTCACTTTGAGGGGTTTGTGAGGGCTGCTTGTCTTGCCCAGAAATCTGTTGGTCAAAAATCATGTCAATAAGGATAAAGACCTTTGGAATCAGATCACCGCAGACCATACGATAAAATTTAACATGCAGAAATCAAAAGAAGAGATACTACAGCAGAGTTATAAAAGAGCTAGCAAAACTCTGCAAATGACTGCCGTTGCTACTTTGTTATCAGATACCATCAGATCCCATAAGCAAAATTTTACATGATACCATAGCAGTTATAAAAGAACTTACAAAACTCCAACAAAGTATATGTAATAAATTCAAATCTCTGCAATCTCTTAATTAGCTCATCGCATGTATGTGATTTAGCGAGCAAAATGTGAACGCACCCCAAATTTCAATGTTCTATTATACAGAGTGACAAGGCCAGAAAATAGCTTCACAGCATAATTTGCAATCTCTTCAGTTTCATATTCTGCAAACGCAAATCCTTTGGGCTTGCCGGTGTCCCGGTCACGAGGGATATGCAAATCGAAAATCCTCCCAGCTTGAATTAGAATGTCGTACAGAACCCTATCGGTAACCCTCTCGTCCAAATTACCTAAGCCAATCAAATATACAAGATTTAAATTATTCAGAAATGAACTAAGAAGTAGATAAAATTGAAATGGAGGAAAATAAAATAAGATTATAAAATCCTAACAAATTAAACGGAGTAAAAAAATATATATCCATTCGAACTCCGACGGAACCCTACACCTTGCCTCCGACTGCCGTTTTTCGGCGGCCTTCCGAGGAAGAAAACGGCAGCCGGAGAAGCCAGTTGATAAAAACAACACTAATTCAACACACATAAACACAGAAAAACTAATTGCGCAGCAAAATCAAAATGCAGATCCAGGAGAAAATGTTAAAAAAATTTTCAAAAAACATCGAGAAAATAGCAGGAATCGTAGAAAAACTAATTGCGCAGCAAAATCAAATGCGGATCCAGGAGGAAACGTCAAAAATTTTTAAAAAACTAATAATCAAGGAAAGAGCAGGAATCGTAGAAACTAACCTACATAGACGGTGCACTCAGTTTTTCCTGATGATGATTTTCTTTTGGAGTTCGACATTGCTGTTGAAGGAAACCCTAGATTGAATCGCCGGCGAAAGAGACTTTTGAGACGGCGAGGTTGTGTAAGGCTGCTAAAGGGAGGCTAAAAGTTAATCGGATGGAGGGAGGGAGGAATCTGAACCAGTCGATGAAGTGTAGAAAATTTGTACGCATACGATTTTTATACGAGGCAAGGTTGTTATCACCGACTTTGAGTTGAACATGGATTCCGTGCAACCATTGACTTTCAAGGTTGTAGCCAATCGTTTGACAACACGTCGTTTAGCTTTTGTGGGGGTACTTTTGACTTTTTATATAGTCCGTTCTTTTTCTTGTAATGGTTGGAAATTGTTGATCTTATGTAGCAAAAATATTTGAAAAATCAGTCTTACCTCTCTCCAAAATTAAGAGGGAAATTATTTTAAAATTATATTATTTTAATAAATTTTTATTAAAAAAATAAATTATTTTATTTTTAAAACATACATTAAAATAATTTTTATCATTTTTTTTAATTTTTTGTGAAAATAAGACGAATAAGTATTAATCCAAAATATTTTATTAGTTTTTTTTCTTTTTTGGGCCTTGAAGTAGTTGCTTCATAGTTCATACTAAGCCCTTTCTTGGGCCTAGAGAAGTGCAGAAATTTCATTGGGCCTAGTTGCATGCTTTCGGTTTTTGTATTGCATTGCAATAATATGTTTTTGTCCACTTGGAGTTTAAATTTCCTTTTTCTTTTTTTTGATAATTACCATTGTTTTAATAGTAAGTTACGTAATAAAAGCGAATAATTTCTCATCTCATAACACACTTAACTCACGTGTTCGTGTAACTTGATTTCATAACTTATTAATTTTATTAAAAGAAAATTAACACTAAATCGCTTTTATCATTAACAATAGATAGT
>BPVZ01000030.1:923335-934912 GCA_020521535.1 Rubroshorea leprosula | reverse complement strand
TTTTGAAGGATTTGCAGCTCAAACTTTTCAATTGTGCCTTTACCGTATAATAATTCAGGTTTTCGGCATGCATGTTTTTTTTTTCCTGCCTGATATTTTGAGGTTTCAATTATTTGTTCTTGTTAGCTTTTTTGGTATTTTATTGGAAATGGAATTTAAATTTCATGAATTGGGTTGATTTATTTCTTGATATTAGATATGGATTGTGGAATTGCAGACAAGGGGTTCAATAATTTGCTGGAGGGTGTTTGTTTCTAAGTTTCTTCATTCAGCTGCATTGTGGGGTGCTGTGGTTTGGACTCTGGATTGATGTAGGATACAGAGATCACGTAGAGCTCTTCTCCAAAGAAGGGCTTTGACGGAGGCTATTAGTGGAAGAAATCGCCTGTACAAGGTTTCACTATCTTTGGTTTTTGCAAGTGTTGATTTATCAAAACTCATTACTACGCTGTCCAGAAGGGAAAAAATGAATCATCTAACAAAATTTCCATATATTTGTGAGAATTGCCACCATTTTGAACTCTTGTTTTCATCAAAATTATTAGGAATTTAAACTTGCTTCCCTACTACTTTGCATATGTTGTTAAGGTTAATTCGGCAGGAACTATTGGGTTTTCTCATTCTTTATTTTCAACCTCTTGTTAAAAGATTTAGACTCTTCCCACATCAAAATTTTGAGTTTTGAAATAACTACCTCTATGACTAAAGCCCAAATCTAGTAACCTACATTTATTCCAAGCTCTAGGGTAAGATATCAAGAAAACTAATACCATCCTAATATTGATGATAAAAGAAACAGCACATAGCACATTACAAAATCAAAAGTAAACCCTTACATTGGGGAAACATACTACACAAACTCCAAAAGATTAGGTTTCCAAATAATTGGTAGAAGAGTAAGTTTTGAGGTCAAAATATCAATAGAATCAAACCAATGGTTGAGCAAAAGAATGATAGAAAAGTAATAACAAGGGCCATCAATCTTGCCATTTTTGAGACAAGTACATGTGCTCGAAATCTAGTTTTCTCATATAGGTTACTCTCTTAAGTGCCTTGGGAGGATCTTTTTACTATCATGCCAACAAGGAAATCAATTTCAAGATACATAACTGACGAATTTGGAAGTTAAGGATATAAGCAAGATCTAACATCTTGGCATAATCAATTGATAACCAATAGATGAGTATGACACACACCAACATGACAAGGATTTAAGGATGAGTACAACAAAACTTGGAACCCTATCAAAAATGATTAAATATCACATAGATGTATGGGATCATTAACAAATGGATGCAAGTACACCTTATAAGTTCTGCCACAAAAGAAGGTTAACCAATAAGCAAGATCATGTTTAACAAGGCAACTAGAATCAAGAGACAAATTTTAGCAATTAACAAGAGTTAAGAACTAAACCCATTAAAAGACATGTGCAAGAATTTCAAAAATAGCCATTAGAACAAAATTAGGGGCAATTATGAATGCTTGGACGAATACTGGAATAGAAGAACGCAAGGCTAAATGCTTAAAAAATTCAACTACAAAATGATATTAGCCAAGAATCAAGATCAAGTTTAACCAAGCAATCAAAATCAAGAGGTAAGAATTAACCATGAGACAAGTAATAGGATTCAAAATTTAGGCCCACAAAAGAGATTTCAATAATGACAACTAGAATAAGGATTCAGGAGCAAATATAACTAGGACATCAAGATCTAGTATCTTATGTAACTAGAATTAATTAACAAAACAAAGCAATGGTTGGGATCAAGATACCTAGAAGATTAATGTCTTTTAATTAAAGAGCAGAACAAGAATCAAAGCAACCAAATATAGGAACCATTTCTACCGAAATAGAACTCTAGGGCATTAGGTATTTCAAAGACTACCCCTTTCACATGGTAGCCCAACGAGTCTAAGTAGATTTATAATCAAGTCATTCCTAGAGTCAAGTTAAAACCAAGATATTAAGAATATAGAGATTAGCACTTGCAATAGACAAGAATTAGGATGCTTCTATAGATATTTTCTAGTAACCATCACCCCTTCTAAAGAGGTGTCCATAAGAAACTTAAAAATCAAGAAGATTAACAAGTATATTTGTATACAAAAACAGAAACTAGCATAGTATTCAGGATTTGAGAAGAGTAGTATTCAAAATTTGAGCAAGAGTAAGTGTCAAAACAAGAATAGTTTTCAAGGATAGTTCACAATAGGTTCCAAAAACCAAGTATTAGTCAATTTTCAAGAATACAATGCTAACATGAATTAATTTCAAGCAAGTTTCGAGAACCGATTCTAAGCACAATGCAAGTAACAGTTTTAGATAAGTCTCAAGATAATGAGGATTTCAACAGTCATAATCCATATTTGGATTTTAGTTTCAAGAACAAGTACCAAGCAAATCTCAAGGAAGGGTTCAAGACAAATTTCAAGAGTCTCACAAGCAATTCTAGGTATCAAGAGTTCCATCAATATTTTTTATTCAAGTAACAAGTCTAAACAAGTACAGTCTATCACAAAAGACCAAGTTTCAAAACAAGGTCTTAAGAGCATAGTGAGCAAGATTAATTTTATGAATCTACATAGTGTATAAAGGCAAATAACAAGAACAGCTAGATTACCATCTCATCAAAATGGATCAGAAAAAAATTCATGAAATAAGAATAAGAATTGTCCCTTGTATAACCCCATCACTCGTTTCACCACATATCATTATTTTAATTAGCCATAGGCATTTTGTAAAACCTAGGCTTTGATACCACAAAATCTATCACGCCCCAAAACTGGGAGTAGAACAGACGCCGTACACTTGTGAGAGGACCGTACACTTATGAGAGGACCGTACACTTATGAGAGGACCGTACACTTATGAGAGGACCATACACTTATGAGAGGACCGTACACTTGTGAGAGGACCGTACACTTGTGAGAGGACCGTACACTTGTGAGAGGACCGTACACTTGTGAGAGGACCGTACACTTGTGAAAGGACCGTACACTTGTGAGAGGATCCCACAAATGCACAAGGCTCAAAACTTACTTAATTCATCAGATATAGTAGTCCACTAACTAAGATCCAAATCTCGAAATAAAATCTAGCTTTCAAAAGAAAGATTTAAATCCCAAATCTATATCTAAAAATAGTTCATCAAGCAAACCTAATTACAATATAATCTAAGTGCAAATATATGAGGCTAGCTTTCTAGCTCGTCATTCCCCTTGGTTTTCTCGCGTCTTTGGTTTTAGGACTTGAAATGGTGGACAAGGAAAAACTACATGAGATAACTTAGTAAGTAAAAACATGGATAGCCCTTAATTAAAGTTATAGGATACCAACAAGTGTAATCAAGTATCAAGAAAAACAGGTATAAGTACAGGAATGAAATAGACGTCTCCTCTATAGGTCATGGCTAGTGTTTATAAACCTCCCACTGGTGAGCATAGTAATAACCGGTGTATTATCCCACTAGTAGGAATACAAGACAAACCAATTTCTAGAAATACATATTGACATGTGCTAGCATTTATACACCTCCCACTAGCAGACACAGTAAAACATGACCACATTGGAGACTAAACCAGGCAGGAGTTATAGGAAAAATCCATAATTTTACAAACCAATTTTAGGTTATCAGAACAGTTTAGTAAACTCCAAGTAGGCATGCTCAAATTAATGAATGATAACAACTTCATCTTAAACAAATCATGCTCAGTTTTGTGTAAAACGAGTTTAGTCCCGCAACCACTTCAAAAAAACAATTTAAAATATACTTTTAAAACCTTTACCTTAAAATCCAAGGGGCATTTACCATAATTTTACTTACCTTGCTTTGTAGGTACACAACAAGCTAGAATTTCAAGGACTCAAGGCGATTGAAGTGATTTAGAACCTATACCACATTAAATGAATACTTAAAAGGCACTACATATGGTGGATTTACCAAGCAGGTTTGCTGAACAAAACAAACTAGAAAAAAAAAGTGTGACAAACTGAGCTCAAAATTGTCCTAGACACAATGTAGAAATTCTAGGCAGCAAGGTGAGGGTTTCTACCATTTAAAACATGTCCCAAAATGTTTAGAATAAGCCTTGAATAGCAGGCATTTCTAGGCAAAAGACAGCAGCAAAAACAGGGTAGAACATAAGTTAGAATTGGGCAAAAATGGACAGCATTTAAGTAGAAAAGCAACAGCAAAAAGGACAGCTAAAATAAAATAATAACAAGGGTTTAAAAGCAGGAAAACAACAACTAGAAATTTAGTAAAATCATGATGTAATATGGTAGTAGGTATAGTGGGAATAAAGTAAAAAATAGAGCAAATTGCTGGGTACTTTGAGAATAATTAGATTTCAAACTGGAATTTTCAATAGAATTCATATCTAGAAATTGACCAATTTGAGTTGAGTGGTCAATAGGTAAATTGTAGCCCTATATCTTAGCGTCCTATAGCTTTAAGAATCACCTTAATCTGACATCTACAAAGAAAGTTATGGTCAAAATATTAACTTAGGGTCGAACTACCAGTTAAGTTTGTCAATGGGAATCAAACTTTTAGTGACGTTTTCACCATGAAAACAGCTTAGTTGGGCTAAACATTTAACATAAAAGTTGTAGGGCTATCTCTTAGCTTTCTATAGAATTAAAATGGACTTAATCCAATAACTACAAAAGGAGTTATGGGCAAAATACTACAGCAAGGTCATAATGTCAACATTTTTCTAGCATAAAGAGATCAAATTCTGGTGGTGCTTGATTATGGGGAAAATCAAGGAGAAAACTATAGAAAGACTCCCAAAATTGAAAACCCTAAATGATTAGAGCTAACCACTTCAAATTAAAGATAAAAAAATGAGAAACGTGGCTGATTTCTTATTAGAAAAGTTGCAAGAAGAACACCTATCAAGCAATCCATCACTGACAAGTAAGAAGGAACAACTAGCAAAAATTCTTGATTCAAAGAAGAAGAAAAAGCATTGTAGGGGGAATAAGAGGTTGAAGGCTTTAAGGGTTTTGGATTTAGAATGGAAAAAGGAGAGGAAAAACCAAAAAGAGAAGAGGGAAAACCAAAAAGAGAAGAGGGAAGCTCGAAAAGAGAAGGGAGAAAATAAAAGGGTATTTGGTTTTCCTTTCCCTTTTATGCTGTCCGTCTAACCCTTTTCTTTTCTTTTTTTTGCTAACATCCCCAAAGATTGAAAAGTTAGACAACTTGGTCCCTTATTAAAATCCCTTTTTAGATTAGTCCTCTCATATATAAATTAATTAATTATTCAACGTAAGCACTCAAAATTTTGGGGTATTACACGTCTCTTCTGAGTTATTGGCTTCTTCAAGGGGTTGATGTTTAGCTTGTGTACTATGATTGAAGTTGGAATTCTAGTCATGTCGGTCGAGATCCACGCAAACACATCCTTATTCGCCTTGAGGAAGCATATGAGTTCTTCCCTCTCCTTTGAGCTTAGTTTTGTTCAAATTTGCATATTCTTAGCGAGTCACTATCATCAATCTGCACCTCTTCCACCTTTTTTACTAGGGTGGCTCTAGTTTTGTCGTCAGGTCAATTGTTCGGCAATTCCACACCCATTACTTGCTGGTTGCCTGGGGCCCCTGACTGAGTTGGTTATGGTGATTGAGTTGCCTCCTTATCTTTCCAAGGTTGAGTAACAAAGGTCATATAATAATGCTTAGCTATTTCTTGGTTGCCCCTCAGAGTTGCCACTCCCACGAGCATAGGAAACTTCATGCATAGGTGGGACTACGAGACAACAACCCAAATTTTAGTTAGAGTAGGCCTCTTGATGACAATGTTGAAAGACAAAACCATCTTTACCACCAAGAACCGAACTGAAGGGGTGACATATGTCCGCCCTAAACCAAAGGCCACATTAAGCCTTAGAACCCCTTCCATAAGGATCAGTTGATTGTTGAACCCATAGATATGACCATTATACTTTTGTAGGAGAGCAGGGTTGAGGCTGAGGCTCTCAAAACAGTGATAATACATGATGTTGGGAGTACTTCCAGTGTCAACAAGGACGCACTGAACTTCACGGTTATTGATGATGACCGAAGTGACCAATGGGTCATTCTGTGGTGTGACATCACCATCAAGGTTGGTTTGAGTGAACGTTATGGGTTGGCTTTTCCATTCTGCATCATTGAACTTCCTCTTTTGAGCTAAGTTCTGGTGTTTGACTTCCCTCACATATAGCTTCTATTGTTTGGAGCTCATCCTCCCTACTTCAACCCCCCCATTAATCATGTGAATGATTCTTGCTGGCGTAGGAGTGGAGGTGGAGCTTCTTGGTAACCCACTACAATCATGTTACTCGCATCTCGAGGGCTTTGGGACTGTTGCCCATTTTCTCGTACAAACTTGAGCTGATCCTTACTTGAGATGTACTCATTTAGCATCCCTTTATGAGCTAAGCCTTCAAGCTCGAACTTCAAACTATTGCATTCTTCCATGGTGTGGCCGTGGTCTTGGTCGAAGTCACAATACCTACTATGATCTTTGGAAGCAAGCGTACTTCGCATGGGTGGTGGCCTTTTAAAGTCCATTTTGTTTTTTATTTGCGTTAGAATCTATGACCTTGGCAGGGTAAATGGAGTCCATGTGACCTACTTCATTGGGGTTTGTGAAGAACTCAAGTTAGGCTTGTTGACTTTGGCGGTTTGACGTGGACCTTAGTTCTGTATAGTCCTAAATTTCTTCCTGTTCTGCCTTTCTTCCTTCCACATTAGACTTCCGCTTTCTTTACTTAGCGCAAGCTTACGGGAGAGGGCATACTCTTCAACTATGATAAATTTACGGGAACTTTTATTGACCTTATCGAAGGTGACAGCTGGGTGCTTAATCATATTGTCTCAAAACTATTCATGGTTGAGACCTTGTATCATTGCAGCTATTCCCACTGCTTGATCAAGTGAGTTGATCTTTAGCATGGCATCATTGAACATGTTCATGTAGTTTTTTAAGGATTCACCTTCTCTTTGCATTACCCGCATGAGCTTAGGTGTTGTTTTTTTATCAACCTTCGACTAGAGAACTTCGTGGCGAAGGTAGTTGCCAACTCAACGTATGAAAAAATTGAGTTCAACCGTAAACTGTAGTACCAAGTTTAAGAATTGTTACACAATGTAGAGGGAAAGATCTTGTACATCAAAGCATTTGAGGCATTCTAAGCTTGCATAGCAGAGTAGAATGCATGCAAGTGATCATCAAGATCCTTGGTCCCATCATATGTCTCGAACTGGGGCATTTTGAATCTAGACGGGTATGGTTCTTGGACAATGTTGATGTTAAAAGGAGTATGGATTGAGGTTGAGCTAGGCTGAGCCGGAGGTGGTGCATTTTGGTTCTCGACCATCATCTTTTCTAGGTTGTCAAGCCTTTTGGAGACATCCAAGGTAATTGTTTAAGGGGGGTTTGGAGGTGGAGGTGCCATGCGGGATTAGCCTTGAGACTTACTTTGGGATGGAGCTACATTCTGAACTTGGGAGTTAGCATTCTATTAAGGCTGGTTATTGGCTTGCTAGTTGGCTGGATTTAGTAGGTTGATAAGGAGATCATTGGGGTTGTCCCTAGCCAAAAGTTGTGCAAGTACGAGCTGGACTACACTGAACTACTGCTGCATGGTATTGAGCTGGGTAGCTATGGCATCATTTGGGACCACAACTGAGTATTGTGGGTTATTCCCTCCTACTCCTTCCCCCTAATGTTGAGCAGTGATTTTTGTCAAAATTTGGGGCATAGGGTTAACACTAGGGGGTTGACTTTTTCCCCTTCCCGATAGGGGACTTCCATGCTGGGTTGAACGAGTATGTACAATCTTGCAGCGATTAGTAGCAAGGCTTTCAGCTCAGTTTCCCATAGACGACACCAAATGTAGCTGCAAAGAACTCCAAATCCTTCTTCAACTTAGATATGCTCTTATGTTAACCTACAAAGCCCAAAGGTTGATCCTCGGGATAGACACTCTGACGTCTAAGTCAGCAATAATCAGGTTTGCTAGAAAGAAAGCAAAAGAAGGCTTGAGATCGGTTTTCAATTACCTTTGAGGGAAGACCCTTGAGGGGTATTTATAGCCTTCAGAAGGTTGTCCATGTGTTGTTCCTTGTGGATAACCGAGATCATATATGTCAACCATCACATAAATTTCTCATATAAAGATTGTGCACGTACAAATCTATTGTAGATCGAGGATAAAAGGGATGAGCTCGAGCTCATGCAAGTTCGTCATGCTTCCAATGGCTCCAAGGTCTTTCATGTAGAACAAAATGACTTGGATCATCTGAGGTGCATGACCTTGGAGCACTAACTCATCCGAGGTGAATGATTACCACTACAAGAGGCAAAAGGACCACGTGAAAAGGGAAGAAGAAATCTAAGGGGTTTTGGGCATGAAAGAGAAGACCATGAGAGAAGGAGAAGATGATCGTCGGCAATCCATGAGGAATGGCTGCTAGCTGAAAATTTGAGAAGAGAGAGAGAGAAAGCGAGGGTTGTTTGAAAGAAGAAGAGGATTCAAGTTTTTTTTATCTTTATATTTATATATATTTTTTGATTGTTTGTTTTTGAAACAGTGAGTTTTGGGTTTTGGGTTTTGGGTTTTGGGATTGGGCCTGAATGGGTAGTGGGCTCAATATTGGGTATCTGCTAGATTTATGATTTTAACTTGATGAATTTCACCCTTAAACTTTTAATTTCTTCAATTGAGTCCTTTCTTTCAACTTCGTTTTCCAATCCTCTTCACAAAGTCCCTTTTTTGCTCACGAACCTAACAATGAAAGCAAAAAACAAAACATATTAGTTAAAATAAAGATAAAAACTAAAAATAAAAATTTATTAAAAATTTGAGTTTGACAACTATTATTTAATTACACATGTCCTTCCTCTACTAATAAAAAATGTATCAATGTCATCCTTTCATCCAATTTAAGGTAAGGGACTGTTTGTTAACTGTTAACCCGCAAATGGGGTAGACGTCTAATCCTTTTTTCATTTTTTTTTCTAGCTGTTCTTTAGTAGGCCTTACTTGTGCCACATTAGAGAAACTCTCTATACCTAAACAACTCATCATTCTTGAAAATCTGGCCATCCCTAACCTTCACCTAGGACCTTGCCTCCACAATTGCTACCACAAACGCCACCACCCCCATATGAACCAGAAGCTCTGTAGCAAGCCATCCTAGCATCATTACAATGACTACAATATTGAGGTGTTGCACATTAGAAAGCAACCCAATGCCTTCCAATCTTGATGGCTAGTGAGATTCCCCCTCTCATTAGCATCCACTCCCCCAGCATAAACTTGCAAAACACCAAGGTTGATGGTTATAGGCAATAATTCATCACTAGCTTTCTCATCTCACCAGCAACCCCCATCTGCTTTAGGGCCTCCATTGAGGGATGAGAACATCTGCCCCAGCCAAGATAGCAACCTGAGAAACCAAAAAGCACTACAAAGAAAACATAGTAAAAGGAATTAAAACCACCGATGGTGGCCAAGCAAAACTTGAGAAAACTTGAAGGTGATCATTAAAGACCCCTATATATGCTCTTGGTTCTTGTCTAAAGAATTCATGAGGTCCCTTGACCCATGTCAACTCTTTCTATTTGCTTTTGCATTTACCTTTTCTTTTGTAAGATTTTCAATGAAATAAAATTTCAAGAGTCACCTAAACATAATAGGTAAAATGAACTGTAGTTTTAATCATGTTGTACGATGACTCTATTGTTAAATCTCCTCCTGGATGTGGAAAAACATCTCTATTAAAGGCTTTCTTCGAAAATTTGGACCCATCTCTTAAAGTGATACTTCTCCTCTCTGTAATCCTCTCATGATGTGAAGTTGAATCTGTAACTTGAAAATGAAACGAGAAGGTTTGTAATAATTTATTTCATATGAGTTGATATTTTCCGTTGTGGGTTTCAATGCCTTTCTTCTAAACTGATTTGTTGTGATCTTTTTACTCATAAAGGCTTATACTTGGAATTTACATGTCAAAAGAATATTTTTAAAAAAGAGCATAATAAAATTTTTCAAAAGCTAATTGAGGTTCATGGACAGTAAATGTAATAGATAGATGTTATTTACATTTTAAAATTTAATACATTTTCCTATCAGATGGTACTTGAGATGCTTGCCCTACTTCATCTTTGCTAATCTCTGTCTAGATTTTTTTTTAATAATTTTCATAGATCAATGAGGAAGTCTCTTATAATGGCTACAAACTAGAATAGTTTGCTCCCCAGGAAACTTCGGCTTATATAATCCAATATGATCTTCACATTGCTGAGATGACAGTGAGGGAAACCCTCAATTTTTCAGCTTGTTGTCAGGGTGTTGGAAGCCGAGTTGGTACTCCAAACTAAAATAATTGTAGTTTTTTCGATTTCTTTAAATTAGAGATATTTAATTTAAAAATAATATTTGTATTTATTTATATTATTTTTTAAAAAATAAATAAATTAATTAAAAAAATTTTGATTAAAGTGAATAAATAATGATATGATTAAATTAAAAAAATATCTATCTACTTTAAAAGGTAAAAAATAATTAATCTAGAATAAAGTTAAAGTAAAAACATAATAATTATTTTTTTATAGAGAAAATAAAATTTTTTGATATCTTTTTAAATCAGAGTGTAATATTGGAATTGTATCAATGCATGAAAGTAATATTGCCACGTAAGAGATAATAATTGAGGTCTGGTCAACAGGAGGAAGAAGGAAGCTAGAATTTTTCCAGATCCAGAAATTGATACAAACTTGAAGGTAGCTTTAGTATAGTTTGTTATCTTTCCCATGTGGCATGGGTGGGGTCATCAAAGCATGGCTAATGGTGAGAAGAAGACTTAAGAGATCTGATATGGCATGGGTGGGGTCCACCAAAGAGTAGTTGGACAGAAAAATAATTAAAAAAATCAGATGTCTAACCCATTTACAAGTTAACAATCAACAAACAATCTCTTACCCTTAAATTGGACGGAGGGATAACATTGATACATTTTTGTATCAGTAGAGGGAGGAGATGTGCAGTTAAATAATAATAGAAGGAGCACATAAGATAAATTGATAGTAAAAGATTTAAATTGAACCTTTTTTAAGAGTAAAGGGATGATAGTTTGCATTAACCCTCAAAATTCTAAATCTTTTTCATGAATGATGAGACTCTTCATATTTCTTCTATTTTTTAAATGAATGGGATTTTTCAGTCACCAATGACTTAAAAATTTTGTTGACAAAAATGTGTTTTATAGTATTGTGCTTTTTTCATGTAATATAATATTAAAGTAATTGAAATTATTAAAATTAACCTTAATAAAATTGTGGTCTATATTTATTTATTAATGATATTTTAATAATTTTAACAGTGAGATTGCACAAAAAAATATAGTTCATACTAAAAAAACACCTTTCTCTTTTGTTAATTATTCATAGTTGGAATTTTCTAGAAGTATAATTATTATACATTTTTATTATTAATTTGTATGGGAAAAATAAAACCTAAGTTAAATTTTACCAACCATAAAATTAAATTGCTCCACGTAGTATTGATATTGAAAATAAA
>BPVZ01000030.1:797434-810627 GCA_020521535.1 Rubroshorea leprosula | reverse complement strand
AAGAATATGGAACCCTCTATTTCCAAGCAAAGTTTCAGCATTCAATTGGCAACTGGTGCTAGACAGAATTCCAACAAGGATGAATTTGTTAAGAAGAGGGATTACTAAGGACATGGAGGAAGGAAGGTGCGCTATATGCGGAGAAGCCAATCAGAATGTTGGGCATCTATTTTTAAATTGCAAGTGTGCTCGTTGGATATGGAAAGCTTGTGCTAAATGGTGGGGAGCTGAGATATCATTCGGAACAGATTGTTAGAACACTTTTCAAAATTTTGGAGCATGGACCAAGAATAAATACACTAGAGAAGGATGGGACTGTATATGGAATACTATTATTTGGTTCATATGGCTGTCTCGAAATCAAAAAATATTTTAGGATAAAGAGATAAACCTAGGGAAACTATTTGAACTCATCCAACTAAGATCCTTCCTATGGATTAAAGCAACAAATGACAGGTATGCCTTCAGTTTAACTGATTGGCTAATTAATCCTATTGTTTATTTGAAAGTCACAAATGGTTCAGGAAGGCTTCATTGAGTATTTAACTGACTGTAGTGTTGTTCTTGATCTATTGGGTTATTTAAGCTGTAATCAATGCATGCTCAATGACTTTGCGTGCCAGTGGGTTTGACAAATGGGAAGGTTTTGTGGATCTGAACAGTGATTTATGAAGAAACTGCAAAATAGGACAAAAGCTCGACATGGGTATAGTGTCGACATGTACTTTTAGTGTCAACACCATATGTCAGCATCCAAAACTCTAGCACGGACTGGTGTTGACACATATTTTGGGTGTCGACATTATATGGCAGGTGTCCAAAACATTTAATTTGATACCTGTCAAGTATGATATTATGGGTTTGCGGTACCTCTTGTACTCTGGTTATTAATAAATATTTTTTTTTGCTGTTCAAAAAAAGAAAAAAAAGAAAAAAAATCAAAAAGTTCTAGCTTGTCAAGACTTGCATCAAGTCATTAATCACGTGGATTCCAGTTTGGGGTCTATGCGACGGATGGCTTGATGAACGTTCCAACATGCCAAGACGTCCTGAAAATCTAGGGACTCATTATGCATATATATATATATGTTGATTTATTCATGAACATATATAGACATGCTTATATATGGATATATATACCACCTATAACAAAAGGGAGGGTCTATAAACCGCCCCTTTTGCTGCTACCTGTGACTTTGGGATTGGTTTTTTTTAGATTAGAAGGGATCTCCATGTTCTACAATCGTAACGTCAAATAAATATAATATAAGTAAATACATATAATATTTTAATATATTTTAAATAAAAAAATTATTATATAATAATGTCATATTTTATATTTACAATGACATTATAATTGTAGTATTTTCAAAATTTATATGTTGTAGTAAGAGTAATATGAGTTGTTTAATTGATGAGTTTTTCTAACTTTATCCTTATAGTATAGGTAAGAGTCTTGAAAAAAATATTAACATTTAATTTATTATTTAAGTGACAATGTCTTTGAAGTTAATATTAGTTTTTACAAATTTTTATATAAATTTATGAAAAAAAAGTGTTTTTAATTTATACTCTAAGTATACACATTAAAAAAATTCTTAATAAATTATTAGTTAAAGAATAAGTTTACTTAGTGTCGACCCCCCAAACAAGGCTTAATAAGTGAAGACAATACATTCCATTCACAGGATAATGTCTGAAGTGTAACGGAAAACCATTTTTGGCATTTGTTGTAAAAATAGACTGGCTCTGTTTCCTGGTTTTTGAAAGTTTTCTTAATTCGCAGTCGTAGCATAATGGGTTTTTCGTGACATCCTCAGCAATTTGTTTTTGGTCCAATAAGAAGCCCCTGGATTAACAGCCACGTTGCATTTTTCTGTTTGTTTAATGTTTTTAGTCCCTTGGGCTTTTAATATTTTGATGCTGGATGGATTTGGAGCCTTTGAGTTGGGTTGGGCTTTAGTTGTCTGCAATTTGGGTCTTTTGGGGATATGAGTGATTGCTATGTTCTTTTACATTTTCAGGGTCTGGAAGCGATTTGAGTTTACTGGGGATCTGCATACTAAATTGTCTGAATGGAATGTCCTAGAATTGGCACAGTTGCTTATGTTTCTTGTCATTTTTTGATCTGGGTTTGTCCTTTGACATGTAATAGATATGCTGCAAGGTGGTTTGACAAATATGGTTTTGGAGCCACCTTTCATATCTATTTAGGATATTTAAATAAATTAATTTTTTTAATTCTAAAACTAAAACTTTTACCAATAAAAGGCATTTGTTTATTAACAAATCCAAATTAGAACTCTACATTTAAAAGAAATGAAGTTAGTACCAAGCTACAAAGTCATCTAGCACGGATGAGTAGATACTACATATGTGATGATAGTGTTGCTGGATAGCTTTGTTTAGACATACATACTCGTAGAGCTAAGAGCATCTCTAACGGGAGCCCCCTTGACTGTTCTTTTTCAAAATAGAATATAACACAAATTTAAGCAACGTTGGAGCAAAACATAGCTCGAACAGTGGCCAAGCTCGACTGTTTGCACAGGGCCAAGGTTGGTCCAAAAATATTTGTTCTAAAAAGAACAAAAACAATGTCATCTGGACCATTTTTCACTAAAGTCCAACCGCAATGTTGGACTTTCTTGACATGCGCAGGTGGTTGCCTGCCCAATCCAACGGTTGTTAACCCTCTTTATTTTTTTTTAATTTAAAAATTTTATTTAAATATATAAAATGTGATTAAAATAAAATAATAATTGTATAATTTTTGAAAAAAATTTTGTTTTATATATGTATTAAAAAAAGTATTTTGTTAAATATAATATTTGATGATGATTAAATATATAAAAATATAAATTTATATAAAATAATTTTAATTTCAATAATATAATATTAAAATAATTTTTTATAATAATTTTCATTATATATGCTCTAATAATCAATGCTGTTTTCGAACTTCACCAAATGAACTGATGGGCTGTGCATTTCATTGAAAAAAGTGAGATATTCATCAAATTTGAAGATCAAATTCTTAATTATTAACAATTAATAAAATTAACTTACTAACCATTATCTTTGTAAAAAAGAAATAAAAATAAAAATAAAAATCAATGCTGTTTCCGTCCAAGCGGAAGTTCAACATTTCAACTGTTGCAAGTATCACTTGGACTTTGCTTTAACCGTAACTCAACCCCCACAAACCAAAAAGCATTCCCCATCCCAACTGATCGACTTCTCAACCGCAGCTCAACCTCTTCCCTCGACTACCCATTTCCACCATACCAATTTCTACCATTTTTATAGTATCACCTAAACATTTTTTTTTATTGTCGTTTGCAAACATTTTTCTCTTTCTATTTGACCGAAAATGGGTCTTCTTCTTCTTCTTCTCCGCATTCTTCTGGGGATTGGCCTCTTTAAGGGAATGCTCCTCTTCAGCTTGGTTGGTGCAGACGTTCATTACTATGACTTTGTTGTGAGTGCTTAGATTAAATTTCTTCTCTATTTTTGTGTCTTTTTTTTCCCTTTTTTTTCTTTTTAAGAAGATCGAATTTTAATTTTCAAGTTCATTTACCTCAAATTATTACATTTAAAAATGAAACTTACAAATATTTTTTAACTTGAGTTAGGAGTTATTTATATATCTTACATAAATTGTTAGTGGCGGGACCAGAATCTATTTACTAAGTAGGGCTTATTGTATTATTTAATTAACAAGTACTTAAAATTAAAAAATTGTGTATTATTTTTATTTTAGTCGGTACGGCCTATAATTGTAAGACTTTAATATTATGAAAGTTTTTTTAAAAAATAAGTAGAATTTGTGTGTAACTCCTCTCAAGAGTAACTCTAATCCTAATTACCAAACATTGATTTGACAATCCAAGGATTGTGATGATCAGTTATTGGATTGTAAATCAACAGCATCATCTTAACTGTTGTATTGTAAGGATGTTTTATTATATGTAACATTCAAGTTTTTTTTTTTTTTTTTCATTATTCTCGTTTTTGTGTTTAGTAATCAAAGAAGAATTTTACAAGACTATGTAAGACAAAGAGCATGGTTGTGGTGAATGAGAGCTTTCCAGGATCTGTGATTCATGTTAGGAAAGGCGATACTGCATACATTGATGTCCACAACCAAGGACCTTATGGTGTCACCCTCCAGTGGTATGTTTCCACTTTCTTTGCTTGACTGTTAGGTATAGCTTAGTCTTGCTTTATTTTACCAAAAAGCGAAAATTAATTATCCTCAATGAAGCATTCGTCTGGTTAATTGTTGCGGATTCTATAAGAATAGTTCTAAACTATGGGAGATAAAAATGTCATTTACAGGCATGGAGTGAAGCAACACAGAAATCCATGGTCTGACGGTCCAGCTTATGTGACTCAATGTCAAGTTGAGCCCAACACAAACTTTACTTATGAGGTGATTTTTATTTCGGAGGATGGAACCCTTTGGTGGCATGCTCATAGTGACTGGACGAGGAGCAGTGTCCATGGTGCCATTGTGATCCACCCTACGGAAGGAACCACCTAACCTTATGGTGAAGAGATCATAACACTCGGTACATACCACATTAATTTGCTTAATTTTCTATCAAAAATCGTAAATATTGTGCTTTAAGAAGTGCAGTCTTTAACTTATTGCTTTACTCTTGAAGGATCTTGGTTTACGTATGATGTGAATGGAGAAGTAAAGGAAGAGCTACTGGAAGGAACAGGCTTACCAGTCTCAATTGCTTTCTTGATCAATGGCCGCCAGGGGATTTTTGTAACTGCTCTAGGGTATGAAATTGTACATAAAATAGTGTTTTAGTTCGAATTTATTTATATCTGGCTAATTTTTTGGTATATCAATAGTTAGTAGTTTAGTATTACAAGGAGGTTGTAGTTCGTGCATGATGTACAGAGATAAACATTGAATTTGATGGTTGTTACGTGTTTCTTGTTGCAGAATCAACACATCATTGGCAAGTAGAATATGGCAAGACATATCTTCTTCGTTTGATCAATGCCTGCATGGACGAAGAGATGTTCTTCGCCATTGCTGAACATACTCTTGCCGTTGTTGGGATAGATGCCGCTTACATCAAGCCTGTAGTCAGCAATTACATCATGATCAGCGCCGGACAGACCATGGACATCCTGGCCAAGGCAGACCAACCTCTAAGTCACTATTACACTGCTGCTAGAGAATTCTATACAGACAAAGTTATCTACACCGGGTATGACAAAACATATGCCACAGCGGAAAGTTCCCTCTATTTCCAGCTAGTGTTCCTTCTTGCACTGATTATAGCCAAGCAATCAGCTTTACGCGGCAGTTCAGGAGTCTGGCAACGGTAGATTATCCCGTTAACGTGCCTAAGAACATAAGCACCCGAAGGTTCATAACGACTGCTCTAAATGAAACACCCTATAATAATTCAGGGAATATTACAATGCAATACACTGCAAGCTTAAGCAACATAAGTTGGGTTGATCCTGCTACAGATGTACTCCAAGCCTACTATAGGTATTTTCTTCCTATCCCAATATATAAACAGGGCAAAACAGAGGGAAACGGGGGAAACAGAGGAAGGACTCATTTAAGTACTTCCAGAATGAAATAGAGAAAAACTGAAATCCTTTTAAGTAAATGCTTAATGCTTTTTGTTGCAGGAACATGAGTGGATTTTACACCACAGATTTTCCAAACGAGTCTGCTTATTTCTTCAATTTTCAATTGGAAGATGCTCCTGGCAGTCTAGCGCTGGCTCAAAAGGCTACCAAGGTGAAGGTGTCGGAGTACGATGAAGAGGTGGAGATAGTATTTCAATCCACCAAAGTGATGAATTCATCACAGGATCATCCCATGCACCTTCATGGGTACAACTTCTATGTCATAGGCCAAGGAACAGGGGACTATGATTTTGAATATTACCCAAAAGACTTCAATTTGGTGGATCCTCCTTATCTCAACACTGTTTCTGTTCCCAAGTTCCGATGGGTAGCCATCAGATTCAAAGCAAACAATTCAGGTATGCTGTTTTTATATATTCGCAAAGAGAATTTACATTAAGTTCACTTCTGAAACTCATATGAAACCTAATGATTTTTTTTAGGAGTTTGGTTATGGCACTGTCACTTGGATCACCATTACAGTTTGGGAATGAATGTGGTTATCATAGTGAAGAATGGCAACACTCTAGAGACAAGCATGCGTGAGCCTCCTCCTTACATGCCTCACTGTGACGATTCCTCTCGAATTAGGCTTTGGAGGAACTATGATACAAAAGCGTTGGAATCAGAGATATGATTTGATAAAAAAGGCTAGATACTTATGCATGTCTATTAGAACCTGCGTTATGCTTTTGCCCGCTACAAATCGGATTAGTTAGTATAATTATTTGTTGAAATATGTTTACTTATGAGTGTGAAGAATAAAGGTCTCATATTGACAAAATATGAAAAGAAAAGGTAATTTAAATATACATGTTAAGATTCATAAAACTACTAAACTAATTTTTTGGTTTGAATATAGTGTCAAAATGTATAAGGTCAATGGCATAATAAATAACACAACCAGTGGAATTTTAGTTACATAAACCTATGATGTGTTTATGATGAGTATATCCATGGACCATCCATGTAGACTAGTTTATTGGTTTCACCATGGTGTCGAAAGTATGTGATGGGAATATGTCTCTCTATTAGGCCAGATATCTCTTCAACATATATAAAATCATCATGCCCAATTTGAAGTCATTATTGCATAATTTGGAGGGATTCAATAACATAACTACTGCTTTTATGGGAAACTTGATGCTGCAAAATTGAATTCGAGAATTAGCATATGCTAACAACCAAACTCAAGACAGCAAATTTCATACTGAAAGTTTTTTTTAGTCAATATATATATTGCACGACAAAATTTTGAAATTTAGAAGATCTGGTAACCTTATCGGACAAAGCATTAGAAGAAGTAATCACAATAGTCTGAAATTAAAGGCATAGTAGTAAGTAGCATATCCATTCTCTCAAACTGGCTGTGGATGGAGAATGAATATATATCTTGGTCTGAGTGGAACTCCTACTTACAATCCAAACCATAGACTTATACATATAAAGGAGTATCAATGTCCATCTCCAAGTAAAAGTTCGAGGAAAGGAGGAGAAGAGAAAAGCAGGGAGAGCGAAAGAAGACAGAAGATCGATCATGAGAGGGAATGATAGGGAGGATATTACCTAAGTCCTAACCATGGTTGGTGGGTTAGAGGAGAAGAACCCAAAGGAACCAAAATATACCTTGGGTTACATGCAAAATGCTTTGAGAGCTCCACATCCATTAATGGAGTTCTTTGATGATGAAATGTTAAGAAAAAGGAAACTAAATGCAAAAGCGAAAAACACTATCCCTCCTAAGGTATTAGTGACAATTAAAGGGCTAATACTCCAAAAGTTTTAGCCCTAAAACCATTTTTTACAAGAAACAAAAGAAGTGTTGGTAAAAGATTTTCCTTCCCTTTCCCTAAGGGAAGATTTGGTTGATTAAAACACATTATGAGAGAAATGAAGTGATAATGTTTTGAAAAAAAATTTATAGTAACATGACTACATGGTCCTAGCTCTAAAATCCTAAGACTACATGTCAATGCACAAAAAAAACCTTTTGGGACAAACCCAATGCCCATGATTTTTTGCTAAAAACTGCCTCAGTATGTAGAGAAGTGATTAGCCAAAAGTTTGGAGGGATTAGCTTAGCCATTTTGCTTGCCTTTTTTGTTGTTGAAAATTTACATTTTTTGGCAAACCATTTTCAGTTTTATTAGCCTTTCCTAGGCTAAAAGTTACCAAAAAGGCTTTTTTTCTTCTTTTTTTTCACTTAACCTTTTTTCAAGGCCAGTAATTGACAAAAACTTTTCCCAACTTAGCTTATCCACTAGCCGAAGTTGGGAATTACAAATGCTTTGGTTCTCTTCAAGGAATTAACCCCTTTTTAGAGAAAGATGCAAGAGAGGAAAAATGCATGAGAAGTTCTCCAATTTTGGAGGTGACTTTGCAGCCCCTATGGAGGGCTACAAAAGGCCCACATGCCATTCAAGTGGGCTCTTTTTGAGTTAGAAAAGAGATGTGAAGAGAGAAAGAGAACCATGGTTAGGCCAAAGGTTTTTGTTGAGACTTTAGGAGGAGCAGCAGCTGAAGTAATGCAGAAGTAGCTAGCTTTGGATTTGAGTCTCTCTTAACGATTAGGAATTGGGGGAGCATGAAGAGCCATTGTCACGCCTGTGGCACAGCAAAACACACTGTCAAAGATATTAGTACCTACTTCGAAGCGAATAGGTAACAATACAAAATGATTCAAAGAAAAAGAACAATCACATATCCCCATTGTTTTTCTTCCAATTTTACAGTCAAGTAATACCTTGAATTAGCTATGAATAAAATTAATATATTAATTTCTTGTCTAGAGTTTAAAAAGTCATCTAGACCATGATTAATGGATTCACAAGCGATTATCTTGACTTATTCGAGAAACTGAACAATGGTCAACAAATTACAGGGGGAAAACAAAGCTTATTTCCAACAAAATCAACGCTTTATGGTATTATTTCCATCGATAGCACCGTTTTAGTTTGTACATAGGACTCAATTGAACTGGAAAAATGTTTTGGGACTCAAATTGAGAAGTTTCAAATGACATGAGACTTAATTGAACCAGATAAATGTTTGGTGACTCGAGTGAAGACCGAAAAGAAAATTTGAATCTATTAATTGAAGGACAAAAATGTTTGATGTTATACAAACCTGATTGCAAGGACGGTGTTGGTGCAAGAGACATTGGTGCGCCATAGTGCTGTGGGTAACTTCCAGAGGAGTTAATGGCAGAGTACTGATGAAACAAGTGGTGGGGGTACTGGACGGCGCCATATCCCTGCCCTGAAGTAAAACCGGCGGTGGCTCCCCCACTCCCTTCTCCGAACTGGAGGTACGGGTAGAATGCAGTGGCTGCACCAGTCATCAGTCCGCCTGGTCCGGCACCGTACAACGGATACTGAGCAGCAGCCCCTCCATACACACTGTAGTAGCTCTGTACAATTATAAGGACGAAATTCAGAAGAATCTATCAAAGTTACCAATTTTTAATGGCTGGACCACAGCCATACGCAGATCGCAGAGGCGGGCTGGACCAATCCGTACCTGCAGAGACTGGTTCAACTAGGCAGGACACATCAAATTGATTTTTTATTTTGTTTAAGTTTTATACAAAAAGAAATGTTTTTTAGTTTGGAATCTGGATTGCATTGATTCATTAATCAAAGATAATTTTTTAATATTTTTATGACTTGGACTGCACACTAAAAAAACTAGATGCACGCAAATTATTCATTAATTAAAAAACGTAGGCCACTATAACTAGAGTATTTATATAATTAATTTTTTTAATAACCAACTATAATTAGTTGGTAACTTTGGTTTAAATTCTCATTTAAAAAAAAAAAAAAAAAAAGGTTTAAATTCTCATTTAAAAAAAAAAAAAAAAAACCCTTTGGTTTACAAAAAAAATAAATTGAAATTTCAAGTTTTAAACCCTACAGACTTAGGTAAGTCTAAACTTCAAGTCGACAGTCAAAAGCTCTAGGCACTAGCAGCTATAGTAGTAGTTCATAGGGAATTGTCTTGAGCTTGATGCTCAAGCTTCAACCTTTAAGATAGAAACTTGATTAAAAAAAGACTTAGTTTTTTGTTGTATAGCGCAAGAATGTTAGTTGATTTGACGGTCCACATTATATACATATTTACACAGCAAAGACAATATTATTAATGCTGTTCTCTTGGAATAAACGCTCAAGAATGAAAGAAACCTCTGCTTCATTTTATCACATAAGATTACTTTTGAAACATGATTTGCGAAATCTTTTATAGAAAAAGATAGAATAAATAACTGTAAAGGGAAGGTAAAAAGTCATTGTCTGATAAAAAGGATCATGCTTGAAAACGAATCCAAAGATGTAGTGTGCATAAAGCAAAAGAAAAGGAGAAATTTGTACAAACCGTTGGGTATGTGTAATCCGGAGAGTATGAAGAGTACCTAAATCATCGTCCAAAAAGAAAAAGACTTAATTAGATCAAAATTCCAAAAACACTAATTAAACACAAAACTTATTTAACATTCATACATGCATGCATGCATACTATTTATAATGTATGTTTTTATCTATATTCTTTACTGGGCATGGATCTACAGTAAGAAAATGCATATGCATCCATCAATACATGATTACATGAACATGAAAGACATGTTCATGATAGTGGTAATTAATAGATAGTAAAAAAGAGGGATGAATATGTTAATAGAAAGAATGGTGATGATGAATGAGCGTGCTGGGACAGCCCTAGTATGAGGATGCATGAGTTGGCAATGCACGTGCATGCAGGCTTAGAGAGAGAAAGAGAGAGTTAAAAAAAAAAAAGAAAAGAAAAAAAAAAAGAAAAAATGAAAAAGAAAAAGAGCATACCCATAAACATTATATGGAATCCCTTGTTGGATGGCATAATGAGGGAAGGTTGCAGCTGAAGGAAAAGCTGTTCCCACTCCCCCTCCAAACCCTGTCTGAAAAGAGTTCATTGCCCTAAAGTTCCTTCCTCCTCCTGCCACATTTTTAATTTATATAACCAAAAATAACTACCCAATTGAATAACAATTAAAAAGCATTCATCAACATATATAGAAAAATATAAATTAAATTCTGATGAAAATAATAAATAACATGGTTGGAAGTGGATGAATATATACTAAGTTGTTGGCATGCATTTTAACTGATTCCTCTCATGATCAAGTAACAGAAAAGATAGATATATATTTCCCGATATGGGAGAATATTCATGGTTTGCATTATTTTTTACTATGATTTTTTTTTTTTGAGAAAAAGAATATTTTTGGGATAATGTTGAACTCTTAATTAAGATAATTTTAAGAGAGGGAACATTAGTGACATGAAAAGTAGCTAGAATGAGAGAAGCTAATCTATTCCTAGATCTGACAAATTAATATTGTCATTACTCAAAACCTAAATTGAGTTAAAATACATATCATATGAGAAAAAGGACAAAAAAAGAAAAAAAGAAGAAATAATACAATACCATGTTTTGGAGTTGAGGGTTTGGATCTTTGAACCCCCAATGAAGCAAGATTGCAATTAGCCCTCCTTCCATCTATCACCGGAGCAGCATCAACACAAGCTCTCATGGCGGCATCCGGCTCACGAAAAGTTACCTAAAACACAAACAATTTGCACATTATCAACTTTCAGAGTAAAAAATATAAAAGTGCATCATATGAAATGATCATATATGGATTAAAGTGATCATCTAGTGCCTCAAGTGTTATGGGAACATCACTAGCTACACTAGATCTCTCATTTCCTTCAAGATCTAGTTATGATCAAAGAAAAAACAAGAAAAAAAAAGAAGGAAAAGGAGGCAAAGTAAGAAAAAGGAAAAACATTAATAAACATACAAATCCATAGCCTTTAGATCTTCCAGTTGCCTTATCAGTGATGACAACAGCCTCCAAGATCTCACCAAACTGTTCAAAGTACTTCTTCATAGTCTCCTTCTGGGTCTCCCATGCCAATCCCCCAACAAACACTTTAGTGTATGTGGTATCACCAAATTGCCCAGACAAATTAGCTGGAGTCATCTTTCTAAAAACCCAAAAACCTCCTTTGTTATATCTTCTCTTCTCCCTGCTTCTCAATCTTCCCCAAGATTAAAAGAAAAAAAAAAACCCAAGAAAACAAAAAGGAAAAAATATCCTTTCTACTTCTTCTACTAAGATCTGAGGATTATATGTATGGAGATGAGATGAGGAGAGAAGGGGTGGTGGTGAATTAGGTCTGAGAAAGAAATGAGGATAGAGAAATTAGGAGGGAAGAGAAAGCAAAAGCTAGAAAAAAAAAGAGAGGAAAGACTCCTATGGTAATACGGACATGAATTATATACATAGCAGCCCCCACTTCTTTACATTCTTCATTCTAATTTTTCACGCGCCGTGTCCTCACGCTCCAAGAAATGGAGTTTCACGAGCGTTTTCTGAGAGTGGGGATGGGTTTAGACAGTATTATTATGCCGGCATTAGCTGTGCTTTGTATTATTTTAAGGATGAAGATGGAATGACGGTTTGAGACGGGAGTTTGGGCTTTAATTACGAGATTTGCCGAAGCGGAATTGGGAAGATCGTGGTGGCAGAAACGGAACGGAGAAAAATAAGGGGACGGGGAGAGGGGGAGGGAATTAGGGTTGTGAGATCACGCGGGAGGTCAACGGTCAACCATCTGTTTAGTAGTTGTCCTACTACTTCTGTCTAAAGCTGTGATTCTGTGTATATCTCTATGGTGCAAAGAATATTATATTTGGGTTTAGAATAATGAATAGTTGAGATTAATTTGTAAGATTAAATTTTAAAATAAATTTATAGTAATTATTAATTATAGTATAGGTTTTGTGTATAGAGATATAACTAATTATTAAAATAATTTTGAAAAAATATTATGCAGTTTAGACAATTTTGAATTATATAATTTTAATTATTAGATAAAAATAAATTTTTTAATATTGAGAATTATTGCTCTATCTAATAGTTTCTTTATAGCCTAATGTAAGCAAAATTGTAAAATAAAAAATTCAAATAATTTGGTCTTAAAATTTAGTTTGAAGAATTATTAATCTAGTTTAGTCTTTGTAAAGTCTTATTCATTGATGTTGGACAAACATTAACTCTTGGTGTTTTCGAGTTAGACACCAAAACATAAAGAGAATACCGTGGTTCTTCTAATAAAAAAGATTAATTAATATATCCTTTGATTTAAAATAATGTGTAATATATTTATTAAAAAATTATTATTTTTTGATTTAAAATTAAAAATAAATAAATTTAAAGATATAATTATACATATAGTGTATAGAAATTTAAAATTTGATTAATTCAATGGTATTTATATTATATTTTAATTACTAAACTAAATAAATATTAAAATGTGTATTAAACTAGATAGTGTATAAATTATTTTTTAATAAAAATTAAAAAATATTTTCTAAAAAATTTATTTTAATTGTTTTTAATAAATTATATTTATTAAAATGATGTAATTTTGATTTTTTTTTAAAAAGAATGAAAACAATAAGTTACCTATAAAATGAAA
>BPVZ01000030.1:767096-777342 GCA_020521535.1 Rubroshorea leprosula | reverse complement strand
AAAATATAGTAACGCTTAGATGGAAACAAAGACATATTTGCCAAAAACAATCTATTTCTTTCTCCATACATGTGAGAGCAAGAGAGAGATCTTACCGAGGAAACAAAGGGATTTGCCCTATTAAAACTTAATGGAAGAATTGGTGGGTTCTGGGAAAGAGAAGAATTAGCTCTTCTCTTTAGGTAGAACAAATAAAACAAGAGAAAGAGAATGATGGAGAAGAGTATGGGAATGGAGAATATGAATGCTTGGTATAGTTTAAGTTGAATAGCTTGTGGGTATAAGTGAGGAGGTGCTGGAGATTGAGTTTGAGGAAGACCCATATCAACCCCTTAAAATTTGTGAAGACCACAACAAAAAGGGGTAGAACAGCTAGCATAGGAGAGATACTAATGTCTAGTTCAGTGTGTTTATGCTGCTTGTTGTTATGAGGGGAAGAGAGGGAGGGGAGGGAGGGAGGGAAGGAGAAGAGAACATGATACTTAAGGATCTGTTAGATTTAGGAAATGGAGGACATGGACATAAAGTATACTTTTTGCTAGTTTGTTTAATATACGGGGAGGGTATATAAGATGATCAAGATTTGTATGATGAAGATTTGTATGATGATATTTATTCTCTCTTTTTCTATGACGGGACAGGCCCATAACTCTCCACTAAACATGGGTCCTCCCCAAGTGCTCTAAGGCCTGATTGTCCTCAGGCATGAACCCAAACATCATCATCATTATCATCATCACAATGATGCGTTCTGCATATATTCAATTACTCCATTAGTAAGACATGGGTAAAAATGATTAAATTGTAAATGTGATTTCTGTGGTAATTGCTTGCAACATCTTCAAGTTTCAAATCTGTTTCTTGCATAGAAAGATAACAAATAGTTTGCTAACCATATATGGACTATGAAGCAAGCTTAAAAAGATTTTCGTTTTTTTCTCTTCATATTTGAATCAACTTTTTAACCAAAAACCAATTTGCTTTAGCTTTAGTTGAGTTGTAAAAGGAATAAATTTTTAATGGAATTATTACTTATCATTTAATCATTATAGAAAGATTTTACGAAAATGATTTATTGACAAGGTTTGTTAACAATATAATATAACAATAGTTAATCAAATTAAAATAGTAAATTCAACTTATTCACAAATAATTTTCATGATTGTATAATTGTTCTTTGCAGAGAAAGAAAATTCTTTATCACATCTCACATCAACACCTCTCTTATCTTTTCTTCTTTAAGTAGATAGCTCCTTCCATGTGCTGGATTAAGGTTGGCAAAATCATCATTAACCAAACTACATAAAGAGCTTAGAAAGCTTCGTTTAACTAAACTTAAACTAAAATCAACTTTATACCTTACCCATATAAAAGATGAATTGAGTTAGGCATGTTTATATGTCCCCCAATGATGATGATGAGGATGTTAGCCTAACCACACAAATCTATCTTATATTTGTTTAAAATCTTCAAACCACCTCCAAAGCCCAATTTTTTTGAGCTGCTGTACAAGATGACATTAAAAGCCACTACAGCCAAAACTTTTCTCCATACTAATAGAATCGGAGAACTTATTCTCTTCTTGGTGAACAAGTAAAGAATTCTTTGAAAGATTTCTCTTGAACAGGTGGTTGTGCTTTGCACGTTTTTCACATTACATAAAAGGACCCAAAAATTATTACATAGCCACTAGGGAGTGAAAAGTGACACATAAAATACCTCGGATGTGGTAAAAAAATATCAAGTGTGTTGTTTGCTCTTGCTTGCAATAGAAATTTGCACAGCGAAGATGCTCCATGCTTTTAAAAAACGAAATTTGCGAATTTGCTTTCCCTTTTTTCGACCAATTTGGAAATTTGGTTAGTGTCCTCTATCCCACGTGAGACACCAAATAAGTATACACACATTTATCTCATGATTTGTCTCTTTTTCTCTGATGGAGCAACTCGACCCCAAATTTTCTTTCTTTTTTTTTTTTTTCGTTTTTTTTCCCCAAGTATTTATGCAGTTTGTGACGATCTCATGTTTTCTTTTCAAGAAATTGCAATTTCATTTTCTTTCTTCAATTAAGTGGTAGTAATTTATTTCATATTAAGAATTTAAGATCATTTTTTTATAGTTCAATTATGATTTGATTAAAGACAAGTGTCATGGAAAAATTTTTTAGTCATCTCCTTGAAATTTTAAGCCACTGCTGGTAGTGGATTGTGTGGACGCCTATCTCACGCACAAAGTGGGAGAGGAGATAAGATCTCCACTGCATTACTAATTGCTAGATATTTTTTCTTAAGAAACAATAGCCTATTCATTTTCTATCTAAACAGGATGCACCCACTAACATTCTTAGGAAAGTAGTGATGTTCAGAAATGACAAAAAGGAAAATAAAGTAATACACAGAAATTGTTATCTCATCTATCGCACCACCTTATCTTCTTGCTGATTAAAAGGCTCTGACCATTCATGATTGCATGATGACTAAAACCTCATCTGAGCGTGTATTATTGGAACTGGTTTTCCGATTGCAATTGATAGATGCTGACACTCAAAGTCTTTTGTTTGGGTAATAATGGAATGTTATTTATTTATGATTAGTGTCTGTCGCACTACAAATATCGGGCACAAAAAGTGCCAATCATATCAATATCAAGACTAACTACTAACAACTTAAACTTAAATTTTTGAGCATGAGATAAATTTTAATTTAAACAATTATTAGATTAAAAAAAATTCAATAAAAAAAAGGATAAAGGTAGCTTTTTACATCAGAAAAACAAAAATATGGATCATGGGAAGCCTTGACCCGAGTCATTTCAATACCCATCACTTGCAATGGCATAAAACTAAGATTGCATGAATAAACATCACTTCTTAGCTCAAGGTTGTTCTCTAGAAGCTTCCTATGAAAATAGATGACTAGCTTTTGAAGTGATTTACCTTGAAAAGAGTTTGATGAGAAAGGTCAGCACCGCAGCAGGAAGAAAGCATTATCTCAGGAAGAATGCATTACCTCAGTTTGACAGCAATCCAACTAGAGATCGTTCGAAACTCAAAAGCTTGATGTAATGGAACTTTTCAATGGTCCACAAAGGGTTTAATTTCACAATGCTAAAAAATCTAAATTTCAGTGACATCAAAATTCCTATCGTCCTTAGCTTTTCTTTCCAACAAATGAACTTGAAGCTCGGCAGAGTATTCAAAAGGAAAGCTTCTATTGCAGTAAATAAATGTAATGTAATCTAACAAGGTTGCCTAATCCAATAATTAAGTAGCTAAATTCAGTCAACATAATACCTGATTGCCAGCAATGGGATTAGCAACACAATCAATAATTTACAACAGATCCCCCAATAGTTAGCACTTAAGCAGATGCAACTCCAGCACAGGACTTCAGAAAGCATTTGAGTATAAATCCAAACACCCAACATTTTGTCCATCATCATGTCATCCTAGAATCTCATGGAAATAAGCAACTTAACAGCTCTTATAGCCCTCTCAGCAAAGCTGATTCCTTGCTTAGAGCACTCCTGTTCCCCAAGGCCAGTTGACTACTTTGTTGGCTTTGCGGATTTAAGTTCACGCATTGTCTAACATCCCAGGTAATTCTTAAAATTGATTATGAAACAAAAATGGCAGGAGAAAAGTTGTCTTAATCAGGCTACTCCATCCCGTCTTTATCATTTGAATTGCTTGGAGGTGGCACAACAGTTTCATCACCTGCATGAACTTCAGAATCATTTTCTTTACCTTCTTGGCCCTTGAGAGTTGACTCTCCATCTTTACCATTTGCAAGGCCATTCACATCAGTACCTTCTACTGACTGGCTTTCACCTGGCGTTGCACTGTTTGCAGATGCTGGCATATCAATGTCCATGGCATGGCTTCCAGGAATTGAATTATGGTCACCGTTTTGCTCCTCGGTTCTAATGGATGGAATTTCTTGCCCAGAATATGCCATATATTGATTCAATTGAATATACATAGCACGTGCCTGACAAGGGAAAATTCGTTCATTAAACCTTGAGCATAAGCCATCATACTGATACAAAATAATACAATCCTACTAGCAGATAAAGAAAAATGCTGTCTTAACATTTCAAATAGAAGAATATATTATACCTGATATAACTGATCTATTCTTTGAAATACAATACTACCCATCTCCTCAACACCACTGACGTGATATGGATTCCCAAAATCATCAACATGACGTTCCGTAACTGATGAATTCTCATTCAAATTTAGAGCAAGATGATCTGGCCTTTGAAGCAGAAGTTGGAAAGTAGGCTGCAATTCATAACATTGTTCAAAAAGAGAACGTCGACAGAAAATATACAGGCCAAGGCGAGCACGAGACATGGCAACAACCAATCTTCTAACATCCCGAAGGTGACCCACAAAGCGAGTTCGCACAAGAGATAGCAAAATAAAATCATTTTGTTGTCCTTGAAACTTATCAACTGTCGTAACCTACAGACAAAGATTATCAATAAGCCAGTTATAAACATAAAGAACTACCCATGAAAATGAATAAAATAATTTAAGAAAGACGTCTATCATCGCACATCTTATGAACACTCTAATATGACCAACAGCATCATTGATAATGGAACAAATTTGAAGAAGAACCAAGCTTCACCTAGACCACCTAACTGGTCATACCATAATCAAAGCCATCTATGGGAGGGTTCCAACTGGAATTCCAGTATTTAAGAACAAAAAAGTTGAAAATATAATCAGTATCATCTTCCAAGGCTATGACAAACATTTTTTATATAGCATATCCAAATCATAACACGAAAGGAGTCACATCATTTACCTTACTGGGTGGACCAATGAAGTCAAAAGGAACGCAACGCCTGTTGATAACATCACGTATCAAAAGCTTCTGGCCATTGTAAGTTGTCAAGATGGAAATCTTATTTGCAGGGTACCCCAGCAATCGCATGTATATATAGACACTGACAACATATTCAGCCTCACCCTCATTCTGATAGAACCAAGGAGAAGGTGCGCTCTCACCTTTCCCATGGTAATCAGGTACATCTACCAGTTGATAATCATAGGAAAATCCAGCATTTGCTCTATGGAAGATGGCTTCCTCTTTCACATAGGGAAGGTCTCCCAGATCTCTATATCTCCAGTTGTAAAGCTTGGCTATGCTTGGCCTTGCTCTACCTTGAGCATTGAGCTCAATGTAAGGAATGCCCAAACGAACAAACCTCGTAAACAAACTCTGATCCATGTGGCTGTACTTTTGGAAAGCCATATTCTTTACAACAGGAGGCAGCTGGTGGTGATCACCAATCAATATGCAGCGTTTAAGCCGTGCATAACCATCCTCCTGCCTCTGGAGCAACATTGGGATAAAAGTTTCAATTTCCAATATCTGGGCACTTTCTTCCATCAGTAAGTTATCATATTTGAACCCTAATTGAAGGAAATCCTTCCTCTTGAGTGCTGCATGAGTGCATGTCATTGCCACAATCTTTGCCTGCTTGGTCATCAAGTAATTTGCTCGATCAGCTGTTGACTTGAGCAATTCAAAGGCTCTGCACTCTTCAAGCTCCTGAAACATAGTTTTAAGATGGCGGAAGCACCCCTTAGCAGTCCGCATGTCTTTCTCAAATGACAGGCCTGTAAAGACTGGCTGAGGGGTGTTTGAAAAGAAATCCTTGAAGGGGAAGTGGTCTTGGACAAATGTTGCTTTATCTTCATTACCCACACAAGCAGCAAGGAATTGCTCCCATCGTGAGTATACATGAAGCAACCAAAAATAACCAGCTGTTTCACAAGTATATCCTACGTCCTCTGGCAGTTGCAGGGATCTTGCAAGCCTCTCCACCTCGCCAAGCAATTCTAGCCGTCGAACAAGCATTGCATTCACACGGCCTTGTCTGCTAAAGTCAAGATCAGTTGCTAGCTCTTGTTCTCCTTGACCCAAACGAAGAAGATAGCGCGCAGGCACATCCCTCTAAAACACCAACAGGTAACACACATCAAGAAATTTGTTGCCAGGTATGCCCCATGTTATATGAAGATTTGGATAGGCATTGAATGGAAAATATTGCAATTACCATCATATTAAATATCATACCTCCATTATCTTCTCAAAAAGGTCATTCAAAGCCTGATTTGAATGGGTGATTATTAAGGTTCTCTGAGAAGGACAATTGTGATAGAGAACATTCAAGATTTGCACAGCAGTATCAGTCTTTCCTGTCCCTGGTGGACCCACAACCATTGTAAGTCCAGGCTGAATACCTGAGATGATTGCTCCAATCTGTGGAAAAGAAAAGGTTTGAACCAGTTATTAAAGAGAGTCAACTAGTTTCATAAAAATCTCAACATGAGTCTGGAAGCTGCATTAAAAGCTCAACCCTTAAGCAAGTAATTTTGCCTACATAATCATTTCTACCTTCTGAACAGAATACGAGAATAACTTTTTTTCTTTTCTAAATTTAATTATAGAACCTCTATTTTCCAACAGTGTTCAACTGTGTGAAACCAAATTGTGAGCTATATAGGAAAGCTCAAAGTTATGATCAACTCCACGCTTAAAATAGACAGCAAAATTAAGGCCTACAGAATAATCACCACAAATTAAGCAAGATTGTGCACTTTCCTCCCCTGGTTATATATCTTGAGAAAATCAGTAGGGAAGAAAGCATAAAATTAGTAAAGTGTTGCCAGATACCTGAGTTGGTGTAAATCTAACAGAATTCTGTTTTGGCTGATCTTGAGGATAAGGACCTGGGTCTGGAGGAATGTAAGCCTCAACAACCAGCTCTTCTTTCTCAATACCAGCATCAACCATATCTACCTCATTCACTGAATCCTTGTCAGATCTGTCATTCCCTGGAAGAGCATGCTTGTTGCCTTTAAGCGTCCTGGGAAGCTTAATGCGGAACGGCGGTTTTGGATCCATATTCTCACCCCCATCAGTACTTCTAAAAAACACCTATAAACAAAGAAAAAATAAAGATAAGTTTCAGTAGTCTTCAATGCATGCCAAAACTCTTCCAGTAGAACAAAAACATCATTAATCTTCATCATCAGATTGAAAGAAAAGCAATGCTGACCTGATAATCTGAGAAACTCTCTTTCAAATGGTCTGCATCAAGAAAAGTATCTTTGAAATCCACCGTTTCTAGGAGATCAGGCATGTTTGTCCATTGTGCTGCAGAAGGATGCCCATAGCCCAAAAATATTTGGTGCAACCAATCAGGAACAATACAATATTCATTCATGAGATCCCTTATAGATTCTAAAATTGCTTTGAAGTTATTTTCCTTAGGTTTCCTCCTCATCAAGATATTAAATGTTCCATAAACATCCTCTGCACCTTTCTCAGCAATGTCAGTAACATCCATATGATACTGTGCAGTGTCTAAAGCAACAGTCACGGTTCTCAGTTCACCTTTGGGGGGCTTCCACTCATCACGTTTGATTTTTCCAGTAAAATCATTCATGAGAGTTCCTTCCTCATCACGGATCTCAATAATTTCACATCCCCGTACATACTGAAGGCCAAGCCTCTGAGGCACACTGGCCTTTGCAGCTTCCTCTGCACTTAAAGGTTCAAAAGAAGGACGTATAGAAAGCAAAAACAAAACATCGTGCTCCTTAAGGGCATCCCATTCTGATCTTATTTGTGCCCTATAGCTAGAAATGCTATAAGTGATCACTGCAGTCACATAAGCAGGTTTGACTTCTCCAATGTTTGGCTGCTTTACCTCAGTGATTTTAAATTCCCTGATTGGCACACCCATCCTTGACCAACCACGAAAAGCTGTGTTTCCCTCATTATTGATGTAAGCAAGGAGGTGAGGAATGGCTTCTTGGATATCCTCACGAATCTCATAAGTTGATTCCAAACGAAAGAGATTGAAATTTCTTAGGAGATAGTCGTGGAGAGTTAGAAACTGCAGATTAAGCTTCGGAAGGGCCAGGCAACCTTCTCCAGAATAATTAATACTAGGAACAACGCTTTCATCCCACATAATCTGCTCATTCGGGTAAAGTGGCATAGCATTAATGGCCTCTTTTTGAGATTGTTGTTTCTCGAAAAAGGAGACCATTACCTCAATCAGAAAATCAATCCTATCTGACCAAGGGTCATCCTTCGAAACCAATTTGAGCTGCATTGAAGCAGTAGATGAGTAAGTGAATCACTGTTGCAATAAAGCAGGAACTTGATAATGGGACTAAAAATATAGGGTACAAAATAACAATCAAAGGATATGAGATCACAGAGAAACAATTTGGCCCCCAAGATACAATAAAGTAAAAGCCACAACAATTTAAAAAAAATTCCAGAGATCCAGTGGAAAAAAAGAAAAATATATAGAAGTCAACTTAACAGTCTACAAACCTTAGAGCAAACCAAGTCCTTTAACTCTTCAAGAGAAAGCACAGCCAATTTCTTTGAAAGATCAGGACGCTTGTTAATTGCACCAACGTTGGCCAGAGCAAGTTCTCGCAACTGCAGGAATAAACAGATAAAAGTTTAAAAACTAATGATTAGTTGCCCTAAAATCCACTAGTTACAAATTTAGTGACTTCTAACAAGTGAATCTTTCTCCAAATCAAATATAACCACTCATAACAGACCTTGGGAATTTTCTTAAAAGCTAGTAGCTGGAAGGATTGAAGACGATCATAATGAGACTGAAGCACTTCATCATCCGTTAACTGAGTGCCAACATGATCATTTATCTCAAAATTTTCATAGAACTGTAACAAGTCAACCAGTTGTGCAAAGAGTTTCCCCTTTTCATGTCTATAGAGAGCACTTAAATGGCATTTAGCAACAACAGCTACATCAGCTACGAGAGGCCTCAGGTACCTGAACCTCAAACAAGTGAATCAGGAATGCAAAAATCAAAAAAGCGCAGGAAAGCAGAAAGAAATGCAAGAAACATGTCACGTCAATCATGAGGTAATATGATTTTGGATGGAACTTCAACCATTCATAGGAACATGAAACAATAGTCAAATTCAGGATAAAAAGGCTTAAATAAGGAGGAAAATATGAACAGGCAAAATCTTATGCCACCATTTTTTCCCCACAAAAACCAAGACCTAAAAAGGGAATTTGTCAATTCAACAAAGAGTATAAGACCCTGATGACAGTGCAACAGTACCTCCTTGTTGGCAGTTGGCTCAAAAGATCAATAAGAAATTCCATAAACCTCTCACAATACAAGACACTAGCATCATCAACTTGGTCAAAACCATTAGCATCAGCAAGCTCATCATCTTCATTAACAGAATGCTTTTGGGGGAACACCTTATTATCAAGAACCTGGTAAAAGGCCATTTATTAGAAGCAAAACCCCCAAGCACTTTCACATAAATAAAAATAAAAATGAAAAAAAAAAAAACGTAGCAACAAATTTTTATAAAGATAACCTCAAGAAACTCTTCTATTAAACTTCTTAAGAAGTTCACTTCAAATGAAGCTGATGGATCAAAACACCCGCCTTGTTTCTTAGCCTCATCAGATTCTTTCTTTATCATCTTCTTCCATTTCTTGATCAAATCTGGATTCATGCAAAGTTCCATCTAGAGAAGAGACAATTAAAATCAACCATCATGCACAAAGTTGGGACTGAAATATAATTTTCATCTAGCACTGCAATACATTATAACATACATGCAGACAAAACATGTATGCTGCCAGTAGAGCTTACCTGAAAGCGACCATATGACAAACTATGCCATGACCGCAAACTTGCTAATCCAAGGACAGTCTCCCTAACAACTTCATCTTCCAAACTCTGCCACATTCAGTGGTTAAAGGAAACAATATTAAAAGATGAGTAGAAGACCTCAAGAAGATATAAAAATGTCTATGTGGATTCTTACAAGTACAGCTTTCCATCTTCAGCAAAATGAGCATGATTAGTGAAATCAATGCAAGGTCAAGGGAAAACAAAAGAGAACTTTTTGAGTCAAACTACATTAATTGTCTCATAAACCTCTTCCTTACCATCCCAAGCAATCAAATTTACAGTCTGCCCCACACCTATGCATTCCTTCTAATGAGACCAATTGCAGGTTTTAACACTGTTCTTTCTTTTGGTCAACCAGGTGTTAACGCTGTTCAAGAGAGCATTACTTTCCAACATTTTTCTCATACTAGTCATTTGCTGACCTAGGATATCAGTTACATGCCCCTTAAACTCATGTGCTACTAATTTAAAAAATAAATTTTATATATATGGAAAAGTGTTTTGCAGGTCA
>BPVZ01000030.1:682564-706043 GCA_020521535.1 Rubroshorea leprosula | reverse complement strand
ATCAGCAGAATAAATATCAGGAAAAGAATTATTAGGTGACATTGAAGAGAAATGAGCAGTAATTGAAGACATATGGTTACAACAACCAGAATCGAAATACTAAGGTTTGGTACCCGGAGCAGTAGATAAGGCAGTAGGAGCATTAAAAAGATTTAATATCACCTGTTTTAGGGATTCAAGGTTGACATTAGGTTGTTCTATCACTTCTTTGGCAACCATAGCAGTAGCAGGATAAGTTACAATCCTTTCAAAACTCATCATAGAATCAGTAAACTCACAATACTGAAAAACTCTAAAAATATGGAGAAATAGATGCCAAGATCGAAATAACAAACCAACAAAATACCTCAGAAAGGGTTTGAGAATCGAGGATAAACAATCCAATCTGTATGAGAAGAGATCCCAATGACAAAGTGTCAGATCTGGAATGGAATTGAAAATCCAACTCCAAAAAAAAAACCAACAGCGACGATAAGAGAAAAGAACAAAGAGCTTATAGCTCTGATACCATGTTAGAAACTGAAAAGAAGGAGAAATATCTGAAGAAAGGTTTATTTCTTTCTTGAATTATATTGTATGTACAATGACCTATATATAGGTGTTTACAAAGAGAATATTCTAAGGTATAAAGTATACAAAGAGAATATTCTAAAGTATAAAATATTTATAATAATTCTAAATATAATTATGTTCACATCTTAACAATCCCAACGTCCGTTTGCCTTTGTGGCCGTCTCCTTAGGCTGCTAGAGATGGGATCAAAAGTATTTGGAACTACGCTGATTTCATCAAGGTAAACTATCAATTCATCCAAGACGTACTCTTTTTTCATTTTTTTTAGATTTTACAGTTCAAGATTTAAGGTGAAACTCTAACAATTCTATATCTCGCAGGTTAGCGATGAAGAGGTGGCCTTCCTCACCAGTGGAGATCCTCAAAATGAAGATGTGGTTTTATCTTTGTGGAGCAACAATCTCAAGTTGCTTGTTGTCACGGATGGAGAAAAGGGCTGTAGATACTTCACTAAGGTATTCATATATATATATATATATATATAAGAAAAAGTGGTTATCAACCTTATCTCTTAAAAATTATGAGAAAAATCATCTTAAAATTACGTTGTTTCAATAAATTTTTATTGAAAAAGACTAAATTACCATATTTTTAAAGCATTCATTAAGGTAATTTTTGTTTCTTTTTCCTCCTAATTTTTTGAAAATTTCTTTTATATATACTCATTTTAATTGTTGACAAAAATGAGAAAAAAAAAAAGTTTAACTAAACTAAACTCGTGGTTTTGCAGAATTTCAAAGGAAAGGTGGAGGGTTTCTCAGTGAAAACGGTTGATACGACGGGTGCTGGTGATGCATTCGTGGGTGCATTTTTGGTTGCAGTGGCCAAAGATCTGAGTATATTCAATGTAACACCATCTTCTCTTTTCTCCAATTTTTCTTATTTTATTTTAAAAGAATTTAATTAACTTATGCATGATATGATATGATGTGATACAGGATGAAGGGAAGCTGAAGGAAGCTCTGGTGTTTGCAAATGCTTGTGGAGCAATTTGTACCACTCAGAAAGGAGCAATTCCGGCGCTCCCAACAAATGCACAGGCCATGGAACTAGTCAAGTCCAAGTCCAAATAAATCATATTTCCTCACTGCTTGGCTTCCTAAGAATGATCATCTTTTTCAATTTTATAGTATCTTGAATTAATGTTATTTTTAGATTTCAAGTTGTGAATAATATCAATAAACACTTAAATTTTTCTCCTTTTTTTTTTTTTTTCAAATAGATGCAAGCTACATTTTCTTTTTGAATCTTCTTTTTTCTTTTTCTCATTCAATTTTGTAACCAGAACCTAATCCTGTTATACAGGAGGTTAGTTACACCAAATTATGAATCTGATTACATGACAAATTCTACAGCTGACAACAATACTTGCAGTCAAAGTAATATTACAAGCTCATGGCTCTTGATGAATCCTTTGTTTCACCCTCCTGTAACTCCCCCGCAACATTTTCCTGAAGCACAAGTCAGTTCCAGGATTATTACTTAGAATCCTATCGATTTTTGATAAAATAAAGTATGCCAAAAGTTTGTGTAGATCTAATTTTTCTAATTTCTCCAATGGTCATTGTTCTCTGCAAACCTTATAATATTCAGAATGGATACTAAAATGGGATTATTGTCATCAATGCACTTGCAGCACTTCTGATTATGATCAAAAGAGATGGAGGAGAAATGCCAATATAAATGCATACACAGATTTGCACTCCTTTTCTAATTACAGGGAAAGTTTGTCATACCGTTGATGACTTCAAGTTTATTTCTCCAAGATAGCGCTCCAATGCACCATCTCCATGAAGAATCTTCCCTCCACAACCAGGGGCATTTTCTGAGCCCACCGATTCTTCATCTACCACAACAGCATCTATTTTATTACTTCCTATCTTAGCATCTGGAATCTGAAATGCACAAGCATAAGAATTGTTAATTACAAAGCAGTATATAGACTGGAGAAATGCATGTGCTTGCTAAGTATTTTACGACATTAATTAGGGGAAGTACCTCATACATGGCTTCCATTAGAATATTTTCTAGTAAGGATCTTAAACCCCTTGCACCCGTATTTTTAGCCATTGCCTTTTTGGCAATCAGTCTCAATGCTTTCTCTGTAAAATGTAGCTTCACCTGAAATTTGGACAGAATCAGATATTATGAAGACAGTGACTCACTGATGTTATTTTTGCCTTTTGCTAGAGATGGAAAGCTCCAGAGGGAGAAGCAATGTACTTACATCATTCATGCTAAATAACTTCTTGTATTGCTTACCAAGAGCATTTTTTGGTTCAGTGAGCACCTGCAATGGAAAACAAAAATTGCAAAAATTAGATCAGACACGTATGAAAATGAAATAAAACCATAGCCTTGTCCCTGCTGGATAACAACACCTCCATTTGCAAAGTCAGATAACTTTCACACAAAACAAGGCATATGTATAATAGAAACCATTAAGATGAGATGCAGGCACAGGCAGTCCTTTTTCATGCAATCAACTTTAATGAACAGTAAGGAAACATGAGCATACCAGAAGGGCCTTGCACTTTTCCAATCATGAATACTGGCTTCATACACAACTCTTAACTATCCAACACTTTATCCATAAACACTAAGGAAAGAAGGGAAATGACATAACAGCCAAAGCCAACGGATTGACAGCATAACTAACAGAAGAACTGAATAAAACACTACCTGAACAAGTTGATCCTCTGTCAGGGCTAACAAACTGACTAATATTGGAAAACGACCAATAAATTCTGGTATGAGGCCATATGCAATAAGATCGGAACTTTCAACCTGAAACGTAAATGTCATGACCAGACTTTTATCAGGGAAAACTTGGGCCACCCTTTCCATGAGGTTGTCAGAAGCTATTTACAAAAGAAATTGCATTAATTATCATTTAGGATAAAGAATTCACATGCTCATTTTAGTACTTCTATTGGTCTTCATTCTCACCGATTCAAGCAAGGATGATGTCACTGCAGAACTGGTTACCCCACCAGCTCTCATGTTAGCCCGAACAGGTGCTCCAAAACCAATTGAAGAATCTTGCCGTCTGATAAACATCACGGATTATTAAACTGCTGTCAAACATAACAAAATGCAGACACAAATGTATATATTTGATATATTTCAGCAAAGCAACATCTTGAGAAAGCCTTACCTCTCGGAGATAGTTTTGTCAAGATCAATAAACGCCCCACCACATATAAAAAGGATATCTTTGGTATCTATCTGCAGAATATATAAATCTCATTTAGAAGATAGCTAACTCAATATAACAACCACATATACACTAAAGCAAAACTAGGTGTTCCTGGCCTTAATAAATTGGAGTGTTTTCTAAAGGGAAATTACTATAATCATTATAGGCTATCAATTCCATGATTGGTCACTGAACTGAGGTTCGGTATCACTTTAGAGTCTAGATATTTTCCCCCTAATAGTTCAAGGAACTATGAAATTCTTATCAAAAGTGCATTTTGCCAACCTGCAGAACACCTATAGTAAAGTACAGAACATATAGATCATTGCTTCCATGGTCTATGCAAGAAACAACATCCTCCAATTGCTGAGAAGGCCATGCACAATACGAAGCAGCAATGATCGTCATATGAATATATTAGCAAGTGAGATTGTAAATGAAATGGAATACCTGTATGTTATCACCCCGAGGATGCTTCCTTGCCCCTTTCTCAGGAACATTCACAATCTAGGAAAAGAAATTTCCATAGATCATAAAATAGGTCAATTTACTTCTTCAAATTAGAAAATTAAATTAAATGATGACCAAAGAAGATATTGATAAAAGTGAAGAGGGGGGGAGAACCTTGGAAAAAACCTTGGTTACATGACCCCATGACTAAACTATGTATGAAGCCTTCAATCACTGTGCTTCTTATGGTAGACCCAGACAACCTAAATCATTCCTTTCAATGACACTAGCTGAGAGTTTTCTGGGAAAGGTAATTCTTAAACTGTTTATTTTTATACCAAGTCAAAAAGAGGATGACATAATTGATCAACAGAACCAGCATCTCAGAAGTTCAATACAAGAAATCTACTTAGAGGACATCAGATTAGAACATAAAATGGTAAGCAGCATACAGTTAATAAACTACTCACAGTTCCCTCCAACATCTTCAACAATGCCTGTTGAACACCCTCCCCAGAAACATCTCTGCTGATGTTTAAGCTCTCAGCCTGCAAAAAGGCTTTGACATTTAATCAAATATTTTGGTTAAAGAACAAACTACAAATAAGTAATATAATCAACAAACTGAAAAATCACAGAACCTTCTTAGTTATCTTGTCAACTTCATCAATATAAACAATTCCTTGTTGAGCTGCTTGTACATTGGAATCAGCTACCTGAGTTCCATATCAGAAAGCATAAATACATCAATTTACTGATAAATCACAAGGTAAGCAGAAGATGAAAATTTTAAGATTTGACATGAAGTTAAAAATTATGTAAATGAGTTGATTAGAAGATAAATACTTGTCACAAAAGCAAAGATAAGCTCAAATATAATGTGAGCAATCAAAGTAGAACAAGAACAAAATTTTGTGTTATATGAAACAAGCTACAATCCTGGAATGGGTTAAAGTCCAGGTGGTGGACCCTTGTTGGTGGCAGATGACTGGATTTGAAACATGTCTTTATGCTTACTCATCAAACTATAGCAATTTGAATCTGAATGAATAAATGAATGAAATAATGATAATAATAGAGTTGCTGGTCAAACCATGCAGAGCATGAAGCAATACCGTGAGCAGTTTGTACAATATTGATTCAACATCCTCACCCACATAACCGGCCTGCAAAAGGAAGTATTTGCCAACTCTTAGTAGTACAGACAACAATTTTAAAAGTTCAGCCTTAGAAGGGTTGCACCATCATGATTCAGGAATCTTAAAGGTATAGTGCAAAAGTAAACAATACATTGACTTCAGGTCCAATACCTAACACATTAAAAATAAAACAAGTCAATTGTAACTAGTTTCCAGTTCCTTTTACTTGACAAGATGTGATTATAGACTGGAAGATGAAATCGAGCACCACTAGAATCAACTACAATTTCATAAAGGAAAAAAGAAAAAGGAAAAAAAAAAAAGTAACTAGAAGATATATTTTCATCCATTTCCCATTTCAAGTTTATGTATGGATCAATCACTTGCCTGCGTCAAAGTTGTTGCATCAGCAATGGCAAAGGGCACATTCACAAACCGAGCCAGTGACTTTGCAAGTAAAGTCTTCCCTATTTACAGTAATAAGTCAGAAAGGCAACCCAAAATTCCAAACTCAGAAGATTAATGCAAAGGCAACAATATAAGCAACATGGTGGACACAAGTTGGACAAATTAAGATACTAAAACTTTTACCTGAGCCAGTTGGGCCCATCAAGAGGACATTGCTCTTTTCTAACTCCACATTATCGTCATCATCAATTGTTGCTGAACTTCCTGATTCTGCTCCTGACCTAGGATTAAAATTCATCACCTCAGTAAAAACATAATTGACATGAACTAATTCCATAATTTAAAGGAGCCAAGAAGACTGCAAAGAGAAAAGGTGGTCAAACTAAGCTAACCCTTTTTGCAAGGAGGCATGATATATTCTTTTGTAATGGTTATAAACAGCCACAGAAAGCACCTGAAAAATGATAAGACAATCTAAGTCAGGAGATGCAACCAGAAATACAATGATTTGACAACCAAAAGGATAATCTTTGAGTATAAGCATTAGCAAGTTAAGTTCTTTCAGAGAAAAGTGGGTACTTAAAAACGTTGGAGGTAGCTATACACCTTTTTGGCTCTCTCTTGGCCAATTACAAACTTGTCAAGGCCCTTGCAAATTTCCTTTGGCGTAGGAAAATCCTTTCCCAAATTAGCCCCGCCCCACCATCCGCCACTCTTCTCCCCTCCACCATTACCACCACCACTTGAGCCTCCACCTTCCCTCGGCCCTGATGCCCGTATCACATTAACACCAGGAGTAAAAGGCGGACCAGGCGGGGTGTGAACGGCCAGCCCGTTCCCCGTAGATGGCGGTGGAAAATTCTCAGACGGGCCAGTCCCGTGGGATCTCAAAGTGTTCAAAAACGAGAGCTTCAGCCTATTAGCAGGACTAATACTAGCATAGATAGAATCCAGTTCACCACCATTATTCGTATTCTTGTTATATTTACTGTCATTACTATGATGAATGAGCCGGCCAATCTCGACGAAGGTACCCTGCAGAGGGGAAGTCCGGTGGGGACGGAAGTGATAGGCCGTTTTGCAATTGGGGCAGAAATTAACCGCCCCATAATTATTAGAGCCGCCGCCGTTATTCTGATCGGCGAAATTATCAGAAATTTCAGGGACAGTCGCCGGAGGATACAAATTAGAGCGATTGGAGAAAAGCAGATCAATTTGCTTGAAACACCGAGGGCAATTTGCCTCCGCCCTGATCTTCCGCGTGATGTTTCTGAAATCCCGAGAAGGGATATTCCCATTTCCATTATTGTCGTCCCCGCCGCCGATGTCCCACTTGTAGCGCTCTTGAATCCCGATGAGGGACTCCTTCCGACGGTGGGATCCGATATTCAAGTAATTGAAATGGGTGGAGATGAAGCGCGAATTGTGGTGGGTAGATGAAGCCAGGAGGGGAAGGCCTTTGAGCTTCCTCCATCTCCAAATTCCAGACATATATAAATACAGGATGAATCAAAAGAACAAGGAATCAAATTTCGAAGAAAAGGAAAGAAAAGGATTGAAATTGTGAAGTGGGAAGTGGGGATTGAGAGTAATAAATAATGAATACTAGCTAAGAAGAAGAAGGAGGAACCAGAAATGCGAGAAAGAAGAAGCCATGGACATGGAAATATGAAGGAGAAGATGAAAAATGCGTTTGTAGTAGATGACACGGAAAGAAAGGATTTGAGTAATTTTCTTGCTTTGATTGCTTTGTATTTGTAATAACTCCAACTTCGCCCCAAAACCAATTTATTTTTTTCAATTTCACCCATGAAGTTATGAGTCTGTTTGATTAAAGGCCAAATTTATTAAGGAAGTTTTTATTAAAAAAAGGTTTAAAAGGTGTTATATAGAAAGTTTATAAGTTTTTTAATGAAATTTTTTTAGATTTTTGTTATATTTAATAAAAAATTAATTTAAAAAATTAATTAAAAATTATCAACTGAAACCCATATGGGGTAGAAAAATATAGAGGAAATTTTTTTTCTTTAAAATTTTTGAAAGTAAAAATTTATTAATTAGAAATTATATGAAAAATTAAAAAATAAAAATATTATTTTTATTTTATTATAATATTAATATATAAAAATAAATAAATAACTTATAAAAGAAATTTAGAATGAAAATTTTCCCCCAAATGAGAAGGGGATGTTGGGTTTGGTTTAGACCTAACAATGTCTCTGGTAATGGGCAATCACTTGCTCCATAGCATAAAAAGGAGCAGTGAATGTAAAATTTAACCCAAAAATGCATGTAACTTCATGAGGATTGTGATACTAGTAATGTTTGTAAGCTTTGTTATTTTATTTTAAATTTGGCCAAATAATGTAATTGTCTAAATTTATATGCACAAAAGTAAAACTTGTAATTTTAAAATTGTAAAACCTCAACAATTGAATCTTTAACTAATTAATTTAAGACTTAATTGGTATATAATATTAGTTTTATAGTATAATTATGTTAGATTTTACATGAAATAAAGAAGCTAGCTAGTGCTAACACATTAAAAGAACATCACCATCCTCAAAACTTCAATTTCCTTATTTGGGAGATAACAGTCAAAATAGAAAGTCATGGCAATCCAAGAAGAAGGGAATAAAGTGAACAATTTAATTAATTCAGTGATTATCTTCTTTCGTTAAAAATAAAATATCTTGAATTCGAGTCGCATAGCATGAAAGTAAGATGAGATAATGAATGAGAGACGATTACCTCTTATTATGCAATTAAGATAAAAAGAAGAAGAAGAAGAAGAAGAAAAAGGGAAGAATAAAAGGGAACCGGGCAAAAACTGAAATTGCGATTATCTACCGTAACTTCGCTTCCTCGCCTACTTAATTGGATATTTCAGGTCGGGCAAATGTATAGAATGGCAATATTTTTAATGTTTTCCTCCAATTTTCTTTCTTTTTAATCTCACTTAACTTTGTATGGAGGGGAGTAGAAGGGAATTGCATCTTTTTATTTTTCTCTATTCTCCTTCTTTTCTTCCTTCATATTTAAATAAGTAAAGAAATTTAAAAAATAAAATAAAATAAAATTTTCTCCTTCTATAGCCTCTAATTTTTTTGACAACTAAATATAAATTTTTTTTTTTTCACTTCTCTCCCATACATTTTCCTCAATCCAAACATAAACATACTTTCAATGAGACTGGTTTTGAGAGAAATACCTTACTACAATTAAAATCAAAATATTTCTCCCAAGACAATTAAAATCATTATTAGATAGATGGATCGTCCATTTTAAGAATTTTATTAATTTTTGACAATTTCTAACTCATGTTAAAAAACAATTGGGTATAAGTTTAATCACAATAATATACTTATAATATCACATATAATTATAATTTTTATAATAATAATATATCATTAAATAAGTGAAGGAGAAGCTATATACATAATGTTTACTATGTAATATTGTGTACAATATAATGTGATAGTTGAGAGTAATGTATATAATTAATTTTTTTTAATTATATATTTAAGAATTCACTTATGATCTTATGTCTTTTTATTTAATATTTAATATTATGTTATACAATACATAACATGACATTACATCGTATGTATAACATTTACTTAATAAACAGATATGACATAATGAATAAATTCTCATATAAAAAAATTAATTATATAATAACACGATATAATTATAAAAATATAATATTATATAATATTATAAATATAAATTGATACAAACAATAATTTCTTAATACTACAATGAAATCTTACCATTTTAGTTGGTAGTTAGGGTATAATTTGAGTATAGTATATATTGGAATAAAGTAAATATGCATCACTGATGTCATATAATTAGCTAGTATTTATTAAAATATTGCGATTTAAGTGTGAATCAAACGCAGACATTCAAATAATTTTTTGTGCTTAATCACTCTTAAAAGTTAAAGAAGGTTCAAGAATTTCATGGGGTGTAAGCTTTCAAAGCTCCTGCAGTCCTGCTTTGGCTTCACTGCTCTTAAGCTTTGTAGTTTCCTGCTCTCCTCCATCAATGGCAACCTGCCTTGAACCCTTGATTTTGTCTGGAGACAATTTGGCCAACGACAGAGTCAACACTCCATCCTCCAGCTTAGCCTTGACTGAATCCAAATCCACATTGTCCGGTGACCTGAACCGTCTCCAGAACTTGCCATAGGATCTCTCCAGCCGGTGCCAGTGATTACCTTTCTTCTCCTCCTCCTCCCTCTTCCTCTCTCCGCTCACTCTCAGCACCCTGTTCTCTTCCACCTCAATCTTCAGCTCCTCCTTCTTCAACCCCGGTACGTCCAGCATGATCACGTGACCCTCCGGTGTTTCCTTCCAGTCGACCCTGGCCGGAGAGAGCGCCACACTCTCATCCCTCTCTAGTGCTAGCGGGACCTGCTCCAGGACTCGGAATGGGTCTGGGAAGTGATCCTGCCAGAAATCAGACAACAGGCTGCCTGGACGATCAATGAAGGGCAGCAACAAAGACCCATTTGAAGACACAGGAAAACATAGCAAAACCATGAGTAGCAATGGCAAGAAGGTGAACACAGAGGAATGCTGCCTCATTTTCTCTCTTGCTTCTTTCTGAATTGGTTTTACTTAATTATCCAGATCTCTCTGAGATTTTGGTCGCTTTGATCTCTGTGTAATCTGCCACAAATGTGGGGTTTATATATATGAAAGAAATTTCAAAGGGGAAAATTTTATTGTAGAGAAATGGGGAATGTTCTAGCTGCCACTTTGTTCATCTGTGAGAGTGAATATGGTGATGCGGTACTCTTCTTTAATTTTCTAGGGCTCTTTCTTCTTCTTTTTTTGGCTAGACATTTTCTAGAGGCTTCATGTCTTTTATTTTATTTATTTTTATTTTTTTTTTTCTGGAGGCTTCATTCATGCATGATTATTGGTTCTGTTTCATTTAGGCTTTAGGGTTATTCAAAAAACAATTGGTACGGAACGGCCGGCTCCGATCCAGTGACGTTGAACTCTAAGTTAAGGTTGTTCACTTATGATGAGTTATATATTTGAGATCCAGGAATTATTTTTTCCTCTCTTCCAATTAATTTGTAAATAATTACAAATTATTCAAAAAAACAAAAAACAACTGGGACCCAAATTAAGTCCTAAATTCTATGGACCAGCAGTCCAGTACTACTAGAGTCATTAAAAATGTCAAGATTGCGAGACCTCAACTTCTAAATCGTCAACAACTACTTTCGTCTCATCGGCGATTTAACTCTGTTCGTTAAACATTACACCAAGGATTCAAAGGTATAGATATAGTTTGGTGTGGATATATTTGTGGACCACTCAAAAGGCTTTGGTATTTATAAGGCTTTAAATTGGAAATGGGCACAAGAAAGGATAAACAGAAGAAGAATGGCCAGGGGATGGGGAGGTTTCAAGTAACATCTCCTTTTGCCCATTTCACTGACAAGGTGGTGGATGCTTTATCTGCCCATATATAGGCACATCCCCTGTTTCTGTGGTCCAGTCTATACCTGCAACTTGTCCTTATAATTGATTATCACCACGACCTAATTAACTTATTCACAGATATAGGTTCATTAAGTATATGGTTACAGCTAAATATTTAGGATTCACAGTTGCTAAGTAATTGCCAAGGACCTAATGCCAAACAGAAGAGCATGATGGGAAGAAGATATAATTGGGTCCCGAAGATTTAAAGGTTAAAAGGGTTTACTCCACAATCAGAGATGTCTCTTGGTAGGTATCCATGTACATTATTGAATACAGGATGAAGATGTGACATATATAGGACATTGGCAATGGCTGCCAAAAACTGAGAAGAAGAAGAAGAAGAAGAAAAATGGAAACTTGAGATCCTAAATTTAATTAATCAGTCATTGAGAAGGAACAATGAAAATACAGTGTGAGGTGTGTGAGAAAGCAGAGGCAGAGATTTTGTGCTTTGCAGATGAAGCAGTTATATGTAGAGAATGTGATGAAAAGGTCCATGCAGCCAACAAGCTCTCCTCCAAACATCAACGTGTCTGTCTGCTCAAACACTCCCCATCTTCTTCTTCTTCTTCTTCCTCGTCTTCTCATCTTCCTCTGTGCGACATATGCAAGGTATGTGACTTGATCTAGTTCTTACGAAATTTCTCATAACCAAAAATATAAAATTCTTCTACTATCATGTAGGAAAAGAATGGATGTTTCTTTTGCTTGGAGGACAGGGCAATACTTTGCAGGCAATGCGAGGTCTCCACACACAAGGCTAGTCCTCCCTTCCTTTCATCCCATCAACGATTCCTAATTGCAGGGATAAAAGTTTCCCTTCAGTCTTCGATCAATGGCCCCGACCTAAGTAGTACTAGTCTAAGAAGAGAAAATTGTCAGAGCTTCAGAGACTTAATGTTTACTGAAATATCAGCTACCTCTAGCACTGAAGCTAATATGGAGACGACGGGACCCTGTTGGCCTTTGAATGAGATCCTCGGTGCTCATGATTTTTGCTATGATTTCTCTGATATGGAGTCATCCAAGGCTACCGGCAATGGCAGTTTTTCTTGATCCTCCTTGATCAATTGCTTATTTAGTTATTCCAAGTGTCTTTGACAATCTTGTTCGTCTTTGTCCTGTAAAATCTGTAGGTGTGAGGCACCAAATCATTTGTAATAATAGTCCTTAACTTCCATAAATTTCTTCATGGTAGCTTTCTTTACATTTATGGGGATGACAATGAGACGAGGGTGACAAAAGTTGAACCAACTTCGACCTAATCGGTTAGTTTAAAATGGGTCTTCAAAAACCACCCACAACTTGCTTATTTTGGTCTCAAAAACACAGGAGAATAGATCACCATTTTCGTCCCTTTCACTTTCCTTTTCTGTCACTAATCCTTGCAAGCCTGCTAACTCTGCTTCACAATCCAAAGTTGGAGAAGTGTCACCCAAAGCAGAGGAGCTGGATAACATGGTGCTCGAGCACTGCTCCAATGCCAAAACATGATCCATTGTATAATCTGTAGACAAGGGTAGTCCAGATTTTTTTTCTTAATAGTTTGCAGTTCTCGTTGAAGTTGTGAAGCCCTTGGTTTTGCTGTGAGGCTCTCTTAAGAATCTCGCAGGCAAAAAGCTCTTGCAGGCATTGTTAAGTCGAAGAACATGTTGAGAAGTGTCCCAACTGCTTCGGAAAATTTGCAGTATACTTGAAAGCTTTCGTTCAATGTGTTGTTCATGGCTGCTACAGCCAGGTTGTCTGAAGGAAAAATATCAAACGATGAGCAATCCAGTACTTCGTCTATAAAAGCTTGAAATATAGGTAATTTTTGAAATACCAGATCAAGGACTGACTTCCCCGGAAGGATCCGAATTCCAAGCCTATGGACATCACTGGTTCAAGTTTTCCGGCTTGGTTAAAGACCCACCTGATTCTCTCTTCTAGAAAAGCTACATAGTTGTGTAGGAAGCAAAGGGAAGGATTGGAACTCCTCTGGAAAGAGTGGTAGCTCATTTGGAGATGACCAGAAACACGCGAACTATGGAGCTCTTGCTTAAATCAGCGATTGCCCCAACTGAGGAGACGGTGAATCAGCAGCAGAGTCCTGAGAGCTACCACACGGTGTCTTATCTTGCAAAGATGACGAGGAATCCTTTCAGCCAGAAAAGGGGTAGATCCTGGGGAGTTCGACACCAGGAAGAGGATCTCGCGCATGTGCTTGTCCTGTACAGGGCCATTGTCATGGCCAGTTGCACGTAAAGCAGCAGTCTCTATGTCAGAAAAGCCTTGCCCATCATGATTGTATATCATGGCCTTGCTGATGGAAGCATGATCCTTTACTGAGCCAAGAGTTAGGCGTAGCTTGCTCTGGATGTCAGCCACCATTTTCAGATTAGTAGCAAAAGGAAGCCAATGTCTGTGGATCAAACCTTGACGTAAGAAAGGCATATATAGATACACGGGTGGGATAGAACATACATCTGAAAAATAAACCAGCAACGAGGGAATCAAAAATTGAATTTAATAAATGTCAAAAAAAATAAAATAAAATAAATAAACTGGCCAGAATGTTCTAATGTAAAATTAAAATGTTCCCTTGCTCAACCATGCCTTGGTACCGCATTGAGTGCTGGACACAACGTTAAAGTCAAGATGCATGGACGGTAAAAAAATGTTCTAAAGCAGCCTGCAAATGAAAGCCCTACTGTGGTTTTGAAGTTATTCTTAATCAGATCCCTTCAAAGGAGACCCAAAAAAATGAAACAATTTTGAGTTTGATGAACATGTACACCATTTGTACCATACCCAAGAAAAATACAAGTATCAATAACAGTTCATAAATCTTTGTTTCTAGTACTTCCCATATAAGAGGTGACCACAGCATGTCATTTGGGCAAACAAGAACAAAAATGTGTGGTTATTGGCCACACCAATAAGAGCCTTGATTCTCTTCTGTTCAGTATAGATTGGAGTTCAAAAACCAAATGAGAAAGAGTGCCTTAGAAGGCACTTAACTTTTTTGGTTTGGATATAAATGAATAAACTATAAACTCCAAGAGTCAACAAGGCAGAAAGGCTTATGTGGTGGCGGAAAAGAACCTCATTCTTCAGTAATAGGATGCTTCTACATCAAACTCTCTTATCATTCACAACATCACGGTACATTAACATTTTTTACTTTTGAAATTTGCTTTTTGCATGGCCATGGATACCTCATCAATCATCATCATGGACCTTTCTCTTTCTTTCACCCTTTGCACTGCCACAGAAAGTAGAATGGTTGTTCATATTCTATACCAGCAATAATTTAATGTCAATATTTGAAATAAAATATCCAACTTCATAGAGAAAAGAATTAAAATGAACAAATCTCACAATGTACAAATTTCCTTGCCATTGGATGCTATGGCAAATTGACCATGGAGTGCCATTTAAAATAACAATAATAATAAATGATGGCAAAATAATGAATTAAATAAATAGCACTGTCTTCATTGTTTTTACTTTTTAGTCCCATCAGATCAACTACATGCATTCTTGGTGTTAAAAGTGTTGGAGTTGTGGTGTTCAAGCTGCCAAAGTAGCAGCAAATGGAAGGACGTGAGAGCTGCAACATGATTACAGAGTAGCAGCAAAGTGACAGCACAATGGAGCTTCACATGCGCTACAAGAAATGGCAGTAAATCTTTGAATGTAATCTTTTGTTTTAAATGCTTAATATTTTCTTGTATTGGGTAAAATGTTAGGTGAGAAAAAAATTGTTTTTTATTGTATTGTTTCTGCTATAAATGTAGTAAAATATCAATGATATCTTTGAGTTGGAGTGATATACTCCTCTCCATTTTATGTGCTCTGCTCTTCATCTTCTACCGATGTTCTCTCCTTTTTTTTTTTTCTTTCTTTGCTTTAAAAAACCCAACAAAAAGATCTTTTGGAACTCTGGCTGATGGGACAGTTTCTAAATTCAAGATGAGAGGATTGTTCTGGAAGATATTCTCCAACTCAAGTAGGACAATTTCCCAGGTCAAATACCCACTTGTTACAGAGATTGAATCAAATTTTAGCAAATGGTTCTGCATTCTCATTTTTCTGCTTATAAAGGGACAATTCAAAAAGCCAAATAGAGAAGTAACCCTCCCTAGCTCACAATCATTGTGTTAAATGTGAGCAAGTAAAAATTTTATTGTAAAATAACACTATTGTGTGGAAATGCAGTGCTAACTTAGGTCAAATGGACACTAGTCACACTGTTATTAAAGTCCCCTTAGAAAAATCAAATGGCAACTAGGTTAATGATTATCAACTGGCAATTTAGAGATATCTCAGTATCTTTTGACAGCCATTTCAATTAAAAAATATCATTTTGTAACCTGATTCCTCTTGGTGGAAAACTCCAATGAAATAAGGAACAAACACACAGAACTATTGAAATTTAAAAATTAATTATCAAATTAGACTATTTTGATTGGATATCTGCGATAAGATCTCCAATCAGACAAGTCTTTACTGACCTCACAAATGACAGATTTCTGCAATCAATATTAGATGCCAAAAAGAGAAAAAAAATACAACTAAACCACCACTAAAAAAGGCTCTCCTAGTTATTGACAAGGAATGGAAAAAGTCATTTTGGATTTCAGGTTGCAAAGAAGAATAGTGTTTTATTGTACCTGGAAAAATCACCATTAAATGTTCTACTTGAGAGGCTTCATACCCTGAGAAAATAAAAAGGAGAAAAGTCTTAAATCTTCTAATTTCCTTTTTGTTATCTACGGAAACAGAAAACTAAGACATTAAAAAAATGTAACAGAAGTTGGACCTCTTAGAAGACTGTCATATTGCAAAAACAGATAACTGGAATTCAATGTCATGAAGAAATCTTTCATGATGGCAAGTTAATAGCCAAAACACTAGAGATGATAAATTAATAACTATACATATGAAATCATGAAATGAAAGATTTAAGAAGTCAAAATAATGAGGGCCAAAAAAGTCCTAAAAATAAAAAAGAAGAAATATATAAAGCAATAATTTAATAGCAAATTTACAAGTAGCAATATCTTAAAATCACTGGTGCTATTTAACTCTTTCCTGTTCAAAGCAACAAAGCAGCTATAGTACACCTCACAACAATATTTGGACATTCTCCAAAGAACTCACATAGAAATCAACTTTAATAACTTTCAAAATTCAAAGGACTATTTATAAACATTTAATATTAAAATTTAAATTACAAAAATCCCATGAAGTATGATGTTAAATATTCTCCCTTAGTATTAAGAAAATAATTATACACACTCACCTCATGGTAAAGCAATGCCAATTAATAACTGTAAATATTTTAGTGACTGTTTAACTTTTCATGCATGGAACATTTTCAGTGATGTAAGTGCACATTCCTCTAAATCTGAGGGAGAGTATATTTTATACCAATATTAGAGGCCTATTTTGTAATTCACCCACTGCTAATCCTAAGTGAATTAGGATTAAACTAAGATATATTAACCCAATACTTTTCTGCTTTATACAAAGATACGACTTTGAATGACTCTTATAAATGTAAAAGCTGTCTTTAATATTATAAGCAAAATCCTGGCATTTTATTCGTTTATTTGAAAGTTACTAGACAACGAGTTTTCCAATGTTGGTCAGCATGTATACAACACAGTTGCTCTCATAACTGTTAGGTGTTCTACCTTGGAAGCCCTCAGCTCATTCACTGCCATTCGAAGAGAATCATCTGATAGTATCAACCGTGAAAGTGCCCCAGTACTTAATCTGAAAATTTCAACTCAAACCAATAAGTTTGGGTGATGGCAACATACAAAGCAACTCATCCATTGAACAGTTATACGCTAAATTTCATCCTAAATCCCTAATATAACATACCCCAGCAACTTGGCTGCTTCAGATACAGAACCTTCAACAGAAAATATTAAATCCAGCAAAGCTTGCATGCCCTGTTGTGGAAAATAAATGGTATGATCTCAAAAAAGGTAGCCTAAATGACCAGATACATAGAAAGACAATTCCCCGTTCTTCCGATTGTCAATGGAAAAGATAAAGAATAAAGGTCTACATACCAACACAAATTTAGGATTTTTGGGACCAATTTGTGGACCACACTCTGATCCCCTAATTGTTGATGCCGGAGGAAGAATGCGAAGAAGCTCTAGAGGAGGTGAATATGAATCAAGATCCACTTTGTTCCTGACTAGCTCGAAACAGTAACAAGATAAATGTCAGCTAAGACAGAATGCCATTTCCTCCTTACTCAGTAAATAGACTGAGTGGAAATGAAATTGCACAATTACAAAACTTAATGTGAGTGGCATTTAGGATTAATAAACTTCAAATTTTGCAAATGTAAACTTTTGGGTACAACAATTGTCATCAGAATATAAAAATGATGAGATCACACAATGCATAATGCAATTCGTTTGGCAGATAAAAGGAGAGCAAAGCAATGAAATACCTTTGAGAGCTAATTGAGTGCGGAGGCGAGCTAGGGCAGATGCACGATTCATATGCTGGGATCGATCCTCAACAGCCTACAAGAATGGAGCACAATTTTACGGTATTTTTTTGTGAAAAACGAAAACTTTTTAACTTCCAATCAAATTGAAAAGACTTAAGAACTGACCTGAGCAATAACACCAGTGGGGAGGTGCTTGATACGGACGGCGGACTCGCGCTTGTTGCGGTGCTGGCCACCAGGTCCCGAAGCCTTGAACGTATCCATTTCGCACTGTCTCATCAGTTCCTGGTCCGACAATTTTAAGTAATCAGCGGCCCTAACTTCACCGGCACTAGAACTGTAATTGCTACAATATAGCATTCCTCCTCCTCCTCCTCCTCCTCCTCCTATATGAAGGACCAAATTCTGCCTGCTCCATGTTATCGCCGACGAAGAACGAGCAGATGGAATTGGAGTAGAAATTGATAACGACGATGCCTTAAAAAAATTATTGCTTGTAATGCTGATTTTATGAAGAAGATGAATCGATTTGATCAGGAACGGAGTCGTTGTCGACATTTTTATCGGCCTGAATTTTGCGTATTAAGGACAGACCTCTTCGCCGGCGTTTTGAGGGATTGTTTCCTGAAGAAGAACTATACCAGAGTACAGGGACTAAATTAGCCCAAAAAAAAAGTTTTGTGGCTAAATTGAAAATGGGTTTTTTAAATTAAGAGTACAATAAATAATGCCTTTTCATAATTAATTTCTATTAAAAATATAAATGTTAATTTGCACTGCAGCTTAGCGCCCGATGGCTTTAAGCAAGGTTTTTAAAATCGGATCGGTTATTGAACCGTTTTTAGGTTCAGTTCTTGATTTAACCGGTTTAACTAATTAAACCATTGAACTGGTCAGTCCAAATAGCAAAGAAGATTTGATGAGAAGAGCAAGCTGCAGGCATGGATTTTCTAATTTGGTGTTGATAATTTTATAATTTTGTTAAAATTAAAGGTTAAAATAGGTATAAAAAAGGAATGGGAAAAGTGAAATTGAAAAAAATTGAAAGAAGATTGCATGAGAAATCGAACCGGTGAATTTTTTGGTTTTATCGGTTCTATCGGTTTTCATTGGTTTTCATTGGTTTTTATCGGTTTTTATCAATTTTTGACCGATTTTGACATTAAACAGTTTTCTTATGTAAACCAAACTATTTTCATCACCGGATACCAGTCCGATCAGTTTAACCGACCGATCTGATCCGGTTTTAAAAACCTTGGCTTTAAACTTACTTGAGAAGTGCATCTCGTGTTGGGGTTCGAACCCACCCCCATTCAAAAAGTATATATATAAATATTAATTTTAATTTAATTAATTAATTATAATTATTTATATATTAAATTATTGATAATGTTAAAATATATATTAATTTTATAATTTTTTATATAAATTAATTAAAAAATATATTTATTATACATTTAATTTACATAGATGCAGTTTAAACAAACCTATTAAAAAGAGTTTAAGGGGTAATTTACAGGTTAATAACTGTTTTAAAAACCGAACCGGACCGTCTGGTTCACCAAAAATTGGCCGGGTCACCGATTTTTGTTGCAGGAGAATAGCAGCACTGCACCTGTGCAACTGCTAAAGCAGTTGAAAAGTTTCCATTTTTCACTTCCATATGATCAAAATGACAAAGGATGATGCGTTTTTAGTAACAGGATGCAATTTCAGTGATTGCATAAGAATGGTTTGCTCTGGAACTTCATAAACACGTAACAAATATGCTAAATGATATATGGAAATGAAGAAGATTAGCGATTCTATCAAGTAAATTAGAGTTGCTGTTGGCAGTTCCTCAACAGTCAACAACACACCCTAATTTTGTACCGAGGGCACACAAGCTTCGATTTTGGCTTGGCAGTAGGCAGTGTAATGGTCTTCTGATGTTCATCAATTCACAAGCTCTAAGTTCCACAATGCATTTAAATACATACTTGTTGATATGGTGTGCTAGAGGTGATTCTGTGATAGCAATTTGCAATAAAGTTACTAAGCAAATGCACAACCAGCTAATGAAATTTTGACAACTAATTAGTGGTCAAAAGAAATTGAAAAAATAACAAAAACCTGATAATGAGTTACACGAGTATATATTGTAAGCTAACACTTGATTTTCAGAGGATTAAATTTGAATGCTCAAGCCTTCCATAATTTCATGGTGCAATCTTCACTGTATGTGGCAACAAGATTTCTGTGAGGATGATGAGTAATGCCAATCACATCCTTTTCATGAACCTGTCAATGATGCAAAGAAAAAGAAAAGACATTAGACATTCACATTCAGAAAACTTGAAAAAATTCCTCAAAGTTGCCTATTTATCTACAGCACTGTCATCCATGCTTGCGAAGTTCAGCTTTAAATCCAGGTTCCCACACAGGAAACCTAGCTGGAACAACATCATACTCTTATTGTACAACTTGAAAAAGATGTGCTTCTCAATATTTTCCCAACTTCTCAACATAGAACTCTTTATAACAAATTAAGCTTAAAGTGTAAAATTAGAAACAACTTGGTCTCTGACAAATGCTTACCGTCATTAGATGCTCCAGTTTACCAGTTTGGTGGCTGAAGCAATACATGTTCCTGCAGACATTAATTGAGTTAGACAATAGGATAGGGAAAAACCATTAACAGTAAACAAGAATCTCAAATAATGAAAAAAATGACAATAAAAGCACATTCCCTAGAAAAAAAGTACTCTTTATCATTTAAATTAAAACACAAACAACCAAATTAATGCATTAATCAATGAGTTAATGGCACTCTTTATCATTCTATCAGTGATTCTGTGAATGCAATTTGCAATTGGTTAGTTGTCATTTGGAGAGTAAGCCAAAAACTTAATGTTTCTTGACATGAGTGTAATTTGAGTTGGGTAAACAACTGTAGGGTCGAATAAGACCATATTCAAGACTTGAAAAAATAAATTATTAGTGTAACTGGGGCAGCCACACAGTTATTGTTAATGTAGCCTCACTCTTTTATCATAAAATAAGCCTTAATCTTTTAGAATTCAAATTCAGACTCTAGCAAAATAAAAATTGTATATATTTTTTTGTGAAAGAATGTTATATTACCTGTCTTCACCAACACAGTATATCCATTCACCTTTTGGTGAGACACAGGCTGCAACAAAATCTCCACCCTCTTTCTTACCAGATGAGAAACTTTTCACAACCTGCACCATGATCATTAGAATCAGATTCTAATCACGATTCACTTTGTCCATTCATTCCATAGACCACAAGAAGATTAAGAGCGAAAAGGAATTTACTTAAATACAAGTAAAACTACCGATATATAGTACAGAAGAACAACTATTATTCTATGCACATTACTTAAGTCACCAAGGATTTTAAAGACTTTGTGAAGAAGCCAAGAATTTAAGTTTCAACTTTCAAAAGTTCAAAATTCAGTGGCTGTGGCTCCCTTAGAGAATCTATAGTTTTATATCACAACATGATAGTTTGTTATAGGTAAAGCTCAATCTTGTAGAACTAAATTTAGCCAGGGACAAAAGTTGTGGAAAAAATGAAAAATCAAAATGTAGCCATTGCACTAAAAACTTGCAGTGACATAAAGTTGATAGGATGGTACTTGAGATGCTGGTAGCAATGCCAAGGAGATTATGATGGCAACTAAATTAGCAATGGATGTGGCAGCATAAAGAAAGGAGTTGGGAAAAATAAAAAACTTATAAAGGTCTGATGCCAAGGCACTGGAATCAAAGTGTTAAGGACTTGGAATTTATGAGTCCCAGGTCATGGTAAAGATTCCTTACCATAAGTTTATAAAAACTTCTCTGCTTGGGGATTTAGAATTCCAATAATATTAGACATGAAAACATTGAATTATGAATTTCTTAAGAATTCACAACTGACACTTCAGTCCCCATTAAGAGAAAGCCATTAAAGAAACCTTACTAGGTTCCCAAAAGGAAGAAATAAATTTGAATTGAAAATGAAGGAAACTCATTCTGAAAAAGCCAATTATTAACATGTTAAAATTTAGTTTATCCTTATACCATGATAAAGAAGAAAGACAGGTGAATACCCAAACAACAAAATTGTGTGAACTTTTGTCCAGATATAGGGAAAAGTGAAAACAATATAACAGCTTACAATCTGGGAACAATTTACCTGCCCTTGAAGCGTCATGATGTATATTGCTGATGTCTTATTGCATACAATAATATGATCTGTGTTTTTAGGGAAAAGATGAACTGAATTCACCGAAGCATCACCTCCCTACAAATCAAAATGTTGAAAGAAAAGGTAAAAAATTAGGACATGCAGAAACAAAATGTCACAAGAAATGCATGTTTTGTAGGGAATGGAATACCCTTAAAGGAGGTGGTGGCTTGAATGTTTGTAAGCAGTCTGTTGTCTTTACATCCCAGACCTGTGACAGGTAAACCAAGATCATATTATGCATAGAAGGAAATACTAACAAGACCAAAAAGTTAAAGTACATATCTCATCTGACCTACCTTGACTGTGCAATCACTAGAGGCAGTAATAACACGACTTCCATCAGCTGTAAAGATGGCATTATTAACATATGATGTGTGGCCACGAAACTCTTTCAACATCTTTCCAGATTTTAATCCATGAATTCTGTAAAAATAAGGGTTAAAATCCAACAAAAAAAAAAAAAAAGTCATAATTTGCATCTGACATTGCTTTTTTTTTTTTTTTGCCATCTTGCTAAAATTAGAGTGGAAATCTTTAGCATTGAAAGCAGCCATGAATGGACATGGAAACTAGAAAGTTTTCAAATTATAAAGGAAAAAATATTGCAGAAACAACAGCAACAAAAAGTTTTGTGTAAAGTATAAACTCTGCAACACTATAAAACATACACAAAAGGGGGTCATACCTTGCTGTATTATCAAAAGAAGTGCTCAGTAACTGGCTCCCATCACGAGAGAAGGCTAAACTAGTGACACCTTGAGAGTGTGCGCGTTCAAGACGGCGTAAGCATTGACCAGTTCTTATACGCCAAACCTGAGAGCATTGTGAATATTAGAACTTAGAAGTTTCTGACACATGCCAGTATTAAACTTCCAATTGGAAATTTATAGCATTAGATTTCAACATGGGACCACAACATTGAGCTGAGCCAGAGCAGTGTAAAAACTTCAACATGCTTCAAGAAAAGTTCTTGGCTTAGAAAATAGCCATCATGGATCAGATGAAACTAAGTATGTCCATAAGCAAGCAGCATCAAGCACACTCAACAGAAACCGAAAATTTTTTGCTTTTTTGAAAAAAGAAAAAAGAAAAAGAAAAAAAGATATCTGAATCTCAATAGCAACACAATCACATAAAAAACATATTGTTCCTATGCCTGATGTTATTCTTGTAATAGTAGCTATAGTGAATACTTGATTCAAAAAAAAAAAAAAACCTGTATATTCCTTTTATATGACCAAGCAAGCAACATTATATGAGGGAGATCGAAGGTTCAATGTCAGAGTTGCTACTGTCCCTGCCATGCATGTTTTAGCATGTGGAGTGTTATTGAACCTTCATAGTGAACTTATCAAGAGTTGATGAGTTTTCAGAAAAGGAGGGTACACTTTTAATTTTGAATAAAAAATTCATAAGCACCCTATACACCATACAAATCATAGTTTGCAGTCCATCCAAGTCTTGAAGAAATGCCAAAAGCTCTTTTAACTAATTGGCATTA
>BPVZ01000030.1:651271-674060 GCA_020521535.1 Rubroshorea leprosula | reverse complement strand
CATCATTCAATGGTTATGGCTATATGTATTATTATTAGGACCACATAATTTGATTGATATTTTATCAATTTATAACTTTTCTTCTTAAATATCTAGTTTATAATGTTTGGAAGCATCTACATATAAACTAACTTTAAGAAAAATGATTAGTACATATACCGGTTCAGTTACTAAAATTTGTAATTTTAATTTTTTTTAATCTTTCACTTAAATTTAAAAATAATAATTTTTTAATAAATATATGGTGTAGTAGTGTGTGTTAAACTGGATAATTAACATACCAATTATTGTCTTTAACCATAATATATACAGCCATAACTACACAGCCCATTCAAGGTCATTTCAGTTATTTCCCATATCTCACAAATATCTTTAAAAAAAAGAAGAAGAAGAAGAAGAAGAAGAAAAAAAAAAAAGAAGATGGAGAAAGAGTAAATGAGCAATGAAAACCCATTGCAAAAAATGGTGCGAAATTGCTCCTGCAAAGCTGTTTAATTTAGCCAAAACTACAACATCTTGTATAAGGTTTTGGCAAATTACAATTCCAAGGTCTTTTTCCAACCCAGAACCCTTTCCTTCTCTCTCTACAAAATGTACAAAAATCTTTCCTTTCTTCTTTCTCTCTAGAAAGTCTACACAAAGAAAGAAAGAGCTATAAATAGACAGAGAAGAAGAAGAAGAGTAAACAAAACAAATTCCCAACACTTCCACTCCTTCGGGATTCGAAAAATTTTCCGAAAGCTGAAGCGGCCATTCTCCGGCCAAATCTCTCAGGTCTGTTAAAACAAACCATTTTCTTCTCTAGATCTCCTCATATCATGATCTCCTCATATCATATACACACACTTCTAATTATATTATAACCTTCTCCTTTTTATAATAATTTATATCTGCATATAGTAGTGAGTGCATGGGTTGCTTACTCAAGTTTTTTTGTTATCTTCTTAGATCTGTTGCTCAGACACAGACTCTTCTCTTTTTCCATTACATAAACACGATGATCTTTCCATTTCCGTTTCTTCTTCTGTCAGAATCCATCTCTAAATTCTGTCCTTGGGTTTTTACATTTTTTTTTTTCTGTATCTTCAAGATATGGGTATGCTTTTCTTCCTCTTGCATGCTTACTTCAACTCCTTCTAAATTCTACTTCAGAGAAATAGTATAATAACCTGAACTAATTCAGTTTAGTTTTCCTTTGGCTAATTAACATACACACATAAACTCAAAAAAGTGAGAAAGAGAATGAGATTCATACATATTTGCACCCATGAGTAAAAATATTGTACTATAAAATGGATTAATAAAGTCTTGAATTAATTTTCTTGGTCGGCTGGGTACATAGGGTATATGGATCCTAGATCTATCAACTTTTCCTCATCACCCCATATGTATTGATGATTTTCTGTCACTTGCAGTATTTAAAAAAAAAAAAAAAATCCTCCCTCAAACCCAGATCTACTATATATTTGCTTTGATGAATTTGAGAAGAATATATATTGTGAAATCTGAGCTTAATTGTGGCCTCTCCTTCTTGACAGAAGCTTTTCTGAGCACATCTTAGTGCCCTAACACTGATCTTTTTCTTACCAAAGATTAAAAGGAAAATCAAAAGGAAAATTAGGTGGTAAAGAAAAGAAAAAGAAAAACAAATTTTTTTTTTTTAAAAAAAAAAAATCTAGTCTTAATGGAAGTTTCTAATTTACAGTACAATTGATTAATTCTAGGTTTTTATGCATGTATATATATTTATCTCAGGGATCAGGAAGATGGGGAGAGGAAAGATCGAGATCAAGAGGATTGAGAACACCACCAACCGTCAGGTCACCTTCTGCAAGCGCCGCAACGGCCTCCTCAAGAAAGCTTATGAGCTCTCTGTTCTCTGCGATGCGGAAGTTGCTCTGGTCGTCTTCTCCAGCCGCGGCCGCCTTTACGAGTACTCAAACAACAAGTAATAATATTTCATCTTTCTATCTCTTCCAAAAAAAATATTAATAATCATTCAGAACCCTAACTAACTGCATGCCTTCTGTTTTGAAGTGCATTTAAAAATAATTTAATATGTTATTCTATACTATTAAAAAGTAAGAATATTGGTTCAGGCTATAATAATTATAAGCTGTGTCTGAATTCCGAGGGAAAAAACTGACGAAAACAAGGAGTGAAAGCTTGAAATCTTAGTTGTAGATGTTAACTGTGGATTTTTGCTGTCCTGGAGAGAGTATCTCCTTTCCTAATATAGCTGACAGATTATTAGTGCAGCCTGACAACACAAAATAATTAATAATAATAATAAGTACCTTGATTGGTTCACACTCGGATCCAACACCCGAATGTGCACCCCTACATAAAAAAGATAATTGAACCGAATGGTGATGGACTTTTTTTTTTTTTTTTCAATGAGAGTGTGCACACGTCATTTTCCTAATAATAATAACCCTTCAACTCTTTTTTGTTATTTTTAATATTTTTTTTTGGGTGAAAACAAGAGAAAAGAAATGAAATTCATTTTAAAATTTATAGATATTTCAGTTGCTTGCAGTCTCATTTGAGATTCGAAAAGATCTCTCTTCTCATGCTTAGACCAATCCCCAGCCAGCAACAAACTGAAGTTTTGATTATCAGTCAGCTTCCGTACAGGCAGGCATCAATGTGGAGCTGATCATGTTTTTCCTCTTCTGTTGATTATCAAGTCCTAGCTTTCTATAGTCTTTTCATTCTACTTTAAGCTCTCAAAATTACTAAGTTAGCTGATCTTCACTTTTGTTTGTCTTGTTTACTGAGTCATTCAGTCATCACCACTCTTTTCCATATCTTCTATGATCCTTTTGGATTTGATCTTCTTTCCTTTTACCTGGACCAGAAGAAGAAAAGCTGTTACTTTCATGCTCTTAACCCATTCTGTCCCTGCTGTTGCTGCCTGCTGAGCCATATCCATTGCAAAGCTAGCTTTTAGCTTATGGTTTTCTTCTGCGCTTTAATTTCATGGATGGAACATTTATCTAGTACCATCATTCCATAAAGTCAATTCTTTCAAAGATGCATTAAAAGGAAGGTATGGGAAAATGGATTGATGTTAACTCCGTTTATCGTCGGTCAAGTGGTAAGATATGATATGAACCATACTAGAAATATAGGTTTAAATTCCCCTAATGCCTGCAGACTAATTAAGCCTACCACTCTTGTGTGAAGCCTATATCCTCCTTTAAAGTGGAATGGTCTATGGAAAATATTTGAGTGGACTTCAAATACTATCATTTTCTTTAAAAAAATGAAAAATTAATGTATGTATACAATGTATTCTACATTAAAATACATACAATGTAATAATACTTACATTAATGTGTGTATGTGTATATATATATATATATATATATATTGGGAACGCAGCATAAGATCAACCATAGAGAGGTACAAGAAGGCATGCTCAGACAGTACAGGCACAAGTTCAGTTACTGAGATCAATGCTCAGGTATAAATATTACTTCTAATTCATAGTTCTAATTTTATTTTATTTTTTGTAAGAATTACATTTGAAAACACTCTGCTAATTATCGAAAAAATAATTACTAATTTATTGCAAAATCTTTGTCTCTGTTTTGCACAAAATCTTCAACTGGGTATAGTATTATCAACAAGAATCAGCAAAGCTGCGACAGCAAATTCAAATGCTACAGAACTCAAACAGGTAACATATATATACCCATCAATGCATGTCCATTGTGTTAACTACATATATATTTTGCTTTCTTCTGAATTTCTTCTTTACATGTATATATGCAGGCACCTAATGGGTGATGCCTTAAGTAACTTAACAGTGAAGGAGCTAAAACAGCTGGAGAACAGGCTTGAACGAGGCATTACTCGAATCAGGTCAAAGAAGGTAATTAATTAAGTAGTGCCAAGGAAATAAGTAGGTTTATAATTAATTTTAAAGCCCACAACATTTCTCATCCATTTATTTCCACCATGACTTCTTTTATCTGCAATGAATTTCACACTCGTTTCATATATAAATGAAAAATTGATACCTGAATATCTTTCAAAATCTCAATCTCTGTACTTTTATTACTAAACAAAAATCTCTTGACATGAAATATATTAGAACCTAATTAATTAATGCATAACCAAAATGGTAATATCAATTTATAAAAAGATTAGTAAAGATGGTTCCGAGGAGCTTTTAACTTTTGAACAATCTGTTTCTCTAAGTTTTATTTTAATTTTTTGTTTTCTCCTTTTCCATTGCAACAGCATGAAATGTTGCTGGCTGAAATTGAGTACTTCCAGAAAAGGGTAAATATATCTGGACTTTACATTTTCCATAATTCATCTGATTTCTATATATGACATATCTAATATCTTTCTATTCCTAATGGACTAATTAATGTCCCAATTTGCTAGGAGATTGAGCTGGAAAACGAAAGCGTTTGTCTGCGAACCAAGGTATTTTACAGTTACACCCCAATGAAAGAGGAAGTAGAAATAATATTAAACAATAAATCAGATTTAAGTAAATATGTAGTGTTTATTTTCCAAAAAAAAAAAGGAGAATGTAGTGTTTGTAAACATTCAATCTAAAAAAAAAAAAAAAAAAAAAAAGAATGTAGTGTTTGTAAACATTCAATCTAAAAACCAAATTGAAATTTGGTGTAGTATTCTGCATATTGTATTTAAGCACACAAGTTCACTTTAATTCGTCAGAATTTTCCTACTTAACAATGTTAATTTGCTTGTGAACTAATTGTTGCAGATAGCAGAAGTTGAGAGGTTTCAGGAAGCCAACATGGTAACTGGACAAGAGCTCACAGCCATCCAGGCTTTAGCTTCTCGCAATTTCTTTAGTCCTAATGTCATGGAAGGCGGCACTGCCTACTCACATCCTGCAGACAAGAAGATGCTTCATCTTGGGTAATTTTTTATCCAATAGCCATGCGTAAATTACATATTCAATCCATCTCAATTATAAGCAGATCATGCATAGACTTCAATAGTCCAGATACCACTGTTTTTGGTGTGAGTTCAAGATAGAAAATTGGGATGACTAGTTATTGTCTTAGCCATACCTACATGAACTCAATCGGGCTCAAGTATCGGACAGATATCTATATACTATATAGTTACGTTCATATAGATTTAAAAGTGTTTCACAAGTATTCAAGGTCAACACTTTTATATATTCCTTTTTGTACTCCATATATTCATGTGTCATGTAATTTAAATTTAAAATTTTTTCTTTTAATGTGTTTTTTATCGACTCTTAATTTACCTTACGATCGATATTGAAATTTTGAGTTAACTGAAGCATCTTTTTTTTATTGTGCAGGTGAAACAGATGGAGATTACCAAATCTGAATTGCATGGGTGTGTTTTGATATTACCGTATGTATGAAATAAAAGGTGTAAAATATTTACTAGTAAGTATTGTGATGGAGTTGCTGTCCCAGCAGGGCTACTAGTTTGCTTAAAACTCTGAACAACTACTATGTGGTATTTTGAACTTATTAACATGAATTATTAATATGGATATGTTTCTTTTGGAGACTATTTAATTAATTTTATGATATGGGATTAATAGAAATGTAATTATCTAATGGTACTTTTTTTTCTATTTTTATTGAAAGATTGTTATCAAATAAGCAATGCATATGTCAGCAAAAAAATTTAAATTATAAATGCATTTTATTTTTTTCCAAAACAAAGTTTTTCATCCATAGCGAAGATTTAAATTTTTTTTTTTTAGAAATAATAGCGAAGATTTAATTTTAAATGCAAAGTCTTGAAAAAAAAAAAAGGAAAAGAAAAGAGAGGAAGGCTAAAGAATGAAGGAGGCCCATTTATTTTGAAATCAAAACCCAAGAGAAAAATCCAAGGTTAGACGGGAAAAGGATAAATCAGCCCAAATAGAGGGAGACTGGACCTAGCCCATTGGTGCCTTGGTGGTATCGTCGGCATTGATTCCATCGAACGCCACCAACCTCCATCTTTTCCGATCGCCGTTCACCTGCACCTACTACATGAACCCCATATGTGTATACATACCATCTCAGAGAGAAAGAGAGGGTAAGCTGAAGTAATGGCTAGCACCGTCCACTTCAATTTTGTTGTTGTAACTCAGCCCTGTGCTTCCCTCTATACTTCTTCTTCTTCTTCTTCTTCTTCAAATTCCAAGCTCAAACTCCACAACCCTTTTTCCTCCCCCAGTTTTCCTCTTATCCCACATAAGTCTTCTATTTCTCTCCGTTCCAATCGAACCCTTCTCTGCTCTGGTTACGGGAACCCTCCGCTGTCCAAAGCCCCCCATTTCCGGGTATTGCGTACTACAATCCTGAATTCAATTTCCAATTTCCAAACTCTCAAGACTGATTTCTTCTTTCTTTGGATGAAAAAAATGTTTGCTTTTAGTTAAAATTTTCTTTTGCTTATTAATGTCTGGAAGGTTGTGGGATTAGCTAAGGCTGAGCCGCCATTGAAGGTAATGATATCAGGGGCTCCTGCATCTGGTAAAGGTACACAATGCGAGCTCATCAAGAATAAAGTAAGCATTTTTAAAATGGTTTGACGTTCTTATTTTTCCTTAACAATCTTATCTGTCGTTATCTTCAGAATTTACATTAGTTTATCATTCTTTTGTTTGTCTGATGAGTTCAATATTGTATCTACTTGTTTATTCTGTTATTCAAGATTTTTTTTATTAGTAAAAAAGTCTAGTTAATCTAGTTCATGATCATAGGTCAATTGGGTGTTTTTGTAACTTGAAATTATTAAGAAAGCTATATCCAGATTTCATACACAAAACAAGCATATGTTTAAGCTGGAATTAATAAGGTTTTCCACTTATGATGACAGAAATGCTTAATTGTATATTTGTATCATCACATTGTTTCCAGTCAATACTTAGAAAAATATTAATATGTTTTCTTAAGGCTCTGCTTTCTCTTCAGTCCCATTCTTTTATATCATTATTTTATTGGGTATACTACGTGAGTTTCTCATTTGTAACTAACAAATGAGAAAAGCAGACTGAATCAAGTCATCCTCGTATGTGCAGTATGGTGCGGTGCATATTGCTGCCGGAGATTTGCTGAGAGCTGAAGTTGCTGAAGGAAGTGAAAATGGGAAGCGAGCAAAGGAATACATGGAGAAAGGGCAGTTGGTGCCAAATGAAATATTAGTCAAGGTAGGTGATGATTATTTCTGTCTGTCATAGAAATCAGAATTTTTTCTTTTTTTCCTGTACTGATCATTCTGTAGTTTCTGGTCATGTAGATGGTGAAGGAGCGTCTTTTACGGCCAGATTCCCTAGAAAATGGCTGGCTTTTAGATGGATATCCTAGGAGCACATCACAGGCAGCAGCTCTTCAGGAATTTGGGTTTCAGCCTGATATTTTCATTTTATTAGAAGTGAGAATATACCATTGCTGGTGATTGATTTTTGAATTATTTCTGCATTCATATTTAGGTCATTGCAATTACATCATTAGGTGAAGAACAAAGATAGGCATGCTTTTTTTTTTTTTTTATTTGCGTTTTAGAATAAATATAAAGATTGATTTTTTTTGCAATCCTGATGTAATGCATCCACCTCTGTTTACAGGTTCCTGAGGAGGTTCTTGTTGAGAGAGTGGTAGGACGGAGGTTAGATCCAGTTACAGGGAAGATATACCACTTAAAGTATTCACCCCCTGAGACTGAAGAAATTGCGGCCAGGCTTACCCAACGCTTTGATGATACTGAAGAGAAGGCATGCATAAACCATTCTTTCTAGTCTCTTGTTTGATTATGTTTGGTTCATATTTCTTTGGTTAAGTTCTTCCATTTTTTCACTTTTCTGTTGTCTTTTCTAGTCTCTATTTGTGGTTGCATAAGGTTATTTGGCCAGGATTGTGTGAATAACAACTTTGTTTTCCTCCCTTATTTTGCTTTATTTAGGTGAAATTGCGGCTGCATACCCATCACCAAAACATGGAGGCTGTACTTTCAATATATGAAGATATTACTATCAAGGCATGTTATACTTTTCTTTCTCTCTATAGATACTTTGTATTTTTGTCCAATTCTAGTATATTTGAACCACAAAAAAAAGAAAGAAAAATGGAGATGAAGCTGTTTGCTTTAGATTTAGTTGCCAAAATACTTGTCCTAGGTATCTTTAAAGCATATTTGCCAAGCAAAGGAGGCAACAGGAATGAAAACTCTAATTATAATAAGAAGATGAACTACGGTTACAGTGTCCATAGCTAGGTGGTAATTTTAGAATTGGGCCCAAGAATCATATGATCACTAAAAAATAATCACTTCTGTTGAACCATCTCTCCTTGGCGTGCTCATAGTTTTGTGCTGCTGCTTTGCGTATAGACATCGAAGTATCTAGATGCTTTAATTCAGATTTAAACTACCATTTATTGGTTTAAATTAAACAACTATCCGATTCTTTAATCTTCTTGCAAGGAAAACAATAAAGGTGTCATAATAAACTTTAAAGACATCATTTCACTAATGTTTTTCTTTTTTGAGTATTCCTCATTTCCCATTTGTAAAGTTGTTTTCTTCTGATTTAGTTAATGGAAAAACATGTTGTTGTTTGGATGGGATCACTTTACATCTTTGTATAAAAGGGGGAAAAGTGGGAAGGAAAGAATTTCTAAAAGCTCATAACTAATTTAAGAACTAAACTTGAAGCCATGAATCCAAATTGGATTACTGTGTTTTCTCATTTCAGGTTAATGGAAATGCCCCCAAGGAGGAGGTGTTTGCTCAGATCGACACAGCCCTGGCAAAACTACTTGAGCAAAGGAATGCCAATTTGGGATCTTTAACGTGTTAACACTGGAAAAAAGAAGACGGCCTAGTAATCTGCAACGAATACAGTGTAATGTTTACCAAGATGCATTGTAATGACTTCTTTAAAAGATGAAAATCTTTCAATAAAGATTCTGAATTTTAGAGAATCTGTATATTAGTTCATAGTTTTTTGTTACACAACTAATTCCCCCCTTTCTCCAATATGATCTGTAGACAAGCACTACCAAACGTGGTGATCGCTTTAGGACCTCAACTTATTCTTGTACCATTTTTCACAATTGCTAAGACAAATTATAGTCAAATTTTGTCGAGGTATTGGACAGATAGCATACAAGAACCTGTAGGGTGGTAACCATGCAGCTGCCATAGCTCCAGCTCTGTGGAAGTGGAGAACATGTCTGGACTGTTTGTTCTTCACTAGCTCTTTGACAGCAGACACCAGACATTGGATGACCTTGCCAGTGGCAATTGGGTTGATTTCTTGGTGGCTCCCTGGCCACTCTCTGTAGTTTTTCTGCGGTTTCAAGTTCAACTTCCATTGCTCAGGCTACCATGAATTTGACTACTCAGACATGAGGACTGCTGACTAATCCCAGAAGCAGCAGCAGCAGCTTCTATGAGGACTTAATAGAAAATAATTTAACTATGAGCTGTATTTAAGCAACTGTTTAATTAAAATGATGCATGTGATACTAATAATGAAATTAATAATAATTTTTATATTATTTAATGTTAACTAATATAAAAATAATATAATAATTACAATCTTACTTTATACTCTTTGGGGTAAAGTTAGAAAAACACTTTAAATATTAGAGCTCAATTACACATTAAAAAAAATTCAGGGACTGGTTCTTATTTTTAATAATGAGCGGTTAAACAGTTAAAGAGGAGGAAAGAAAGTTCTAGGCTTTTCGCAAAATCGACATAAAATAAATGAATTTGTCGATTACGTCCAGAAAAGGAGCACTGCTAAAGGCGCTTTGTATTATCGATCTTCAACAGCAACAAGGTGTAGTAAGTCTTTGAATCCATGGCAATTGGAATGGAGTTGAAGGAAGAGGAAAGGACTGGAGGAGGAGTAGCGTTGAACTTTCCGGTGGATGATGAAGAAACACCATCGTCTTCCGTGCAGAAGGTTCCTCCACGGAGGCTCAGACGGCGGCTGCTAGAGTTAAAGACCCCAACATCCGCCGAGGAGATTGAAGCTAAGCTTAGAGAGGCCGATCTCCGTCGTCAGGTTTTTTGTCATACTGAGATCCGCATTTTAAATATTTAAACTTTTGCAATGAATCTCAATTTACTCCATGGAAGTTTCCTTTTTTTCTTTTTATTCTGTAAATTGTTAAGTTTCTGAGGAATGTTTTATGTTTGGCGGTGCAGCAATTCTATGAGTTGCTTTCAAGCAGAGCTCGGAAGATGCAAAATCCAAAAGCTCCATGTCAAGAGGGGGAACAACTCTCAAGAATGTTAGCAAGGTGCATTAGATGTTATCATTTTCTTCTCCTCATTTCTATTATGTTGTTTGCTACTCTTGATGATATAATTATGATGCATCATACTACACACTCAATTGTGTTACAAGCTGCTCCATAGTCCAGGCATAATATTCAGTGCCTTAGCTTTTTGATGGAATGGATATATGTTGAAGGAATATAAAATGACTGGAAGAGAATGTTATATTTTGATCACTGCTCATCTATGTGTAATTGTCTATGGGAAGATCTATGTCATTGCCAAGGTCACGTCTTTCTATGGGTTGTAGTGATGGTGGAGCATGATTTCTGTTGATTTTATTTTGTAGTTATGATTTTCTCCTTCCGTTTTCTTCAGTCCTTTGGTTTTGTTGTAAAATTTCAATTTCCTACATTTTCAGGTGCTGGAGACGCTTTGTCAGATTAAAGAAAACTACTTTTGCTTTGGCAAAAGCTTATGAAGCATTGGGAATTAGTGAGAAGGATGTTAAATTAATGCCATTTGAGCAACTTGTTCTAAAATTGGAGTCAGCTTCAACCATTCAAACAGTGAAAGCTCTAGTTGACCGTTTAGAAATTCGCATACGACTCTCACAGACAGTCGCTGGTGGTCTATCTAGCCTGGAAAACATTGATCACCTTCTTAAGCAACTTGCTACCCAAAATAGAAGGGGGAATACCAGTAATACTAAAAAGAGGAAAGGCTCAAAAACTGAAGCATCTAGTAAAAAGGCAGTTCCAAGCACTATAAGACCACCAAGGTATCCAGTTAGAGTTCTTCTCTGTGCTTACATGATAGTAGGGCACCCAGATGCAGTTCTTAGTAGCAAAGGTGAAAGTGAGACTGCTTTAGTGGAAGTTGCTGCTAACTTTGTTCAAGAGTTTGAATTAATAATCAAGATGATTATAGATGGTCCCAAGCAAATTTCTGAAAAGAAAACTGTTTCTGCAACTCCAACACAGAAAACTTTCAGATCTCAGCTGGAAGCTTTTGATAAAGCATGGTGCACATACCTACATCATTTTGTAATGTGGAAAGTTAAGGATGCTAAGTTGTTAGAGGAAGATTTGGTGAGAGCTGCTCGCGATCTTGAGCTTTCAATGATGCACAAGCTGAGTCCAGGAAAAGATGATGGTGTTCTTATGCATGATAGGGAGGCTATTCAAAAGCAGGTATTTTACTTGTCTTTCATTGCTGTTTTCTTTTCTATCAATCTTTCTTGAGTAACCCAACTTTCTCATTTTGTTAATGGATTATTATGGTGATTCTAGGTTATAGAAAATGAGAAAATCTTGAGGGAGAAGCTACAGCATCTGAGTGGTAATCCTGAACTTCAACACATGGAGTTTGCTCTCTCTGACATTAGATCTAAATCTGTTGAGGAGTGTGAAAGTTCAATAGCATCTCCAATTTCACCTATATCATTTTTGCATCCACCCAGTTCATCAGAAGATGCTTCTGTTTCTCTCTCCAATGGGATAATATTTCAGGATGAAGATTGTGAAAGCTCAAGTTATGATTCTTCATTAGACAAGAAAGCTAGTCATATGCACTCCAGAAGTTCTGCAGATTGTCTTTTCTCTGATGCAATGTTTGTCAGCGAGAATGAAATACTTGTAAATGAAATTCTCCACACACGTCACAGCGGTTTTGCCAATAGCTTTAACCCCAGCAATGATGATGAGAATAGTTTTAAGGTTGCTTCACAGCTCATTTTCATACTCACTTCTCTTTCAGAGTTATTATGGAATGAACCATTGAATTATATGCTTTTTATATGGTGCAGATGTGAAAACCCTTACAATTTATTTAAATTCTTCTCTTTTTCCATTTTGTAGGGAAAAGTGAGAGAGACAATGGAAAAGGCTTTCTGGGATGCTGTGATGGACTCAATGAAGCAGGACAAACCTGATTTCAGCTGGATTATTAAACTAATAAAAGAAGTCAGGGATAAACTGTGTGAAATGTCACCTCAGAGTTGGAGACAAGAGATTGTTGATACCATTGATATTGAAATTCTTACCCAGGTGGCTAATCACGTGGCTATTGTTGTTTCGATGCTGTTATCATATTTATACAAGAGAACTGATATTATTTTCAATTTCTCTTTTATGTCTGTTATTTAATAAAGGTGTTAAGATCTGGTGCTTTGAATGTGGATTATCTTGGGAAGGTCCTAGACTTTGCACTGGTTACTTTGCGCAAACTTTCTTCTCCAGCTAAAGACATTGAGATACAGATCACTCACCAGAACTTATTGAAAGAGTTGCAAGAGATATCTCAATCTGGAGATAAATTAGATTCCACATCCGCCCTTCTAATGGTTAAGGGTCTCCGCTTTGTATTAGAGCAGATTCAGGTTTGTTCCTAGTTTCAAGTTTCTTGTTCTACTTATTTTTTTTGTAATGCATGTCATTTTGTTGATGTTTTATTGCTTTTTTGGCATGCTAATGGCTAATCAGTTACTAACTATTTTTTTTATTTCCATGACTTGGTTGAGCAATGCATTGATCATATTCTCTGCCCATTCTCAGTGCCAAATTAACCATGAATCGAAATTGATGATGATCCATCTACCTGGTTAACTGGAACTGTAATATTTGTGAATGTCATTGAAAACCAACACTAGCAGCTAGCAGTGGTTGGAGATGTATAGAAAAGAGTTCTTAACTGCTGATTAGGAACCCAAGGTGGATCATCTCTCTTAAGTATGGTTGGGTCTTTAGTTATTTTTGTGTCTCTGAACTTCGTAGGTTTGGTGTATCTCTGACTGTTAAAAATCACAGTTCAGCTCTTAAAAATTCAATTATCTGTGAAGTACAGCTAATAATGCATAAATTCTTCTAAAAGAGTTGCTGTCATATTACATTATCTTATTTTACTTGCAGACTCTCAAAAAGGAGGTTAGCTTAGCTCGTATCAAAATGACGGAACCACTCCTTAAGGGGCCTGCAGGAGTAGACTACCTGAAGAAGGCTTTTGCTAAACGGTATGGGCCTCCAGGTGATGCCCCTACATGTTTACCCTTGACAAGGCAATGGCTTTCAACTGTGCGTGTGAATGCAGAGCAGGAGTGGGAGGAACACATTAATTTCCTGTCTGCCATGGAGAACAGCAACAGAAGATTTTCTCGGGGACTGACACCAGCCACTCTTCGGAGTGGAGGCAACATGCCAATGACATCAAAAATAAATGTTCCAGCTTATACTGCAGCAGGTTTGATTTTTGATTGGCTGGGTATTTTTCTTCATTGTGTTTAAATTGGTTAAACTGAGATATTTTCTTAAATTTTATTCAATGCAACTGTGTGGTCAGGTAATGCACAGCCAGAGTGCAGGAGAGAAAAGATTGATTTGTGCATTAGACTTGGTTTGTTAAAGTTGGTCAGTGAGATAAGAGGATTGACCCTGGAGACTCTGCCTGAAACTCTTAAGCTTAATCTTTCAAGGCTGAGGACTGTTCAATCTCAACTCCAGAAGATTGTTGTCATTTCTACCAGGTTGTTTAATATGAAAGTGTTCATTTTTTTAGTCTCTTGTTCTGGATATCTAAACCATTACTGAGTTTAGGAAAACAACACTCATCAAGAACATGGATTAGAAGGTTTAGGGGATCTGTTGTCTGCTTAGTTATAGATGAGATTGAGATATGTGAAATAGTTAGTTCTAGCCCTTAAATTTCACTCTGTTGAGTACTTTGTGCTGAAATCTAGGGTTCTTGTGTTTCACAGTGTGTTGGTATTCCAGCAAACCCTTCTTGGTGATGATTTGGTAAACAGTTCCTCTGACATGGAAGACATCATATCCAAACGTGTAAAACGGCTTGTGCATCTACTAGACAGTGTTGAAGATGCAGGTGTATCAGAAATCATAGATACAATCACTGACTTCTCAGAAGATGGTGACTGTGTGCTGGCCCTTGACAAGGTCAGAGCAAGGAAGCAGGTGATGGAAAACATGTTGAGGAAAAGCTTGCAAGCTGGTGATGCAGTATATAATCTGATATCCAGGGCTGTTTATCTGGCTGCAAGGGGAGCTGTACTTGGAGGAAGTGGGGATAAAGGAAGGCAATTGGTCGAGACAGCTCTCAAGCGTGTGGGAGCAGCTCTTCTTTCAGATAAGGTATTGGAGGCTGCAGAAATTCTTATTGTGGTAGCAATGGTCTCATGCCGTGTCCACGGTGCTTGGTATGAAGAAGTGCTCAAGAGTCAGTAATTTATTCATAGACTTGAAATGTGACTCCTGTATATTGAATTCACAAACACACATGATTTCCATGGAGAAGAAATTGGTGCAGGCAGCACATTGGCTATTTGAGGCAACCCTTCATCCACATAAAGCTATTGATGCTACAGAAGGTTTCATCAACCGTGAGAAACCGGCAAGTTGCATTTGTAATTTACTATATGTGGGGCATTTGTAATTTACTATATGTGGGAAAAATCTCCAATCTGTATTATTTACAGTGCTTAAAAAGGGACTGGAAATGAAATTTGTAAATACAATTATAGAATAGCATTGTTCCTTAGATTTGATTTGTAAATTAAATCTCCTGTTCGATTGGTACAAAAATTTCAAACCATTTTAACATAATTCTTCATGAAAATTAACATCTTTTGCTGTAGAAGCAAAGCATTTCTTCACTCACAAACCACTTACCCCAAATATAGACAAACCCAAAAAAAAAAAAAAATCCAGATTGCTTAAACATAATTGCAGGCTACTTTGCACCAAGTAATAATGTTCATCCTCCAGGAGGAAATTAGAAAATAGAACATATCTTGTTCTTGGCTTCATTAAAGGTTAAACTTCATGAACCTCCATGACGGTAGTAGAGCACAGACCGATAGAGGGCAGCAACGTGGAGAAAACAGAGGAGTACTATAAGAATATCATCCAGGAAACCAACTATTCCCAAGATTGCTGAGATTTGACAGCCACAATGTTATAACCAATGTTAGTAACAATATGGTTTACCAGTTTAACTCAATGGAACAAAAGCAGGATAAAAATGGTACCTTCTGGGATAATGTCTATGGGGCTTAATACGTAGGCAACACTTAGAAACATCTGTGAATAAGAAAGAGAATGAGACTTTCTTTTCTTTTTGTTTAGGGAGGGGGTTTCTAGAGAGAGTAATAATATTTTTAAGAGGAGTTGGAAAAAGTGAAAAAAATAGAAGTATAAGATCATGAATTTTTAAAACTATATAACAATGCATAAAAAATTTAAAAAATGTAAGCCTTACAAAAATCATAATTAGGTATGAGCAGAATCATCTTCAGCTAAGGTAGCTCAGATGATAAGGATCATAGATAGGCTAAATTGACTTAACTGCAATATAAACACGTGCTTGGATAACAAAAGGAAGCGATCTACTGGGGGTTATCATTTCCCTTAACAACCTCCGCAGCAGAAAAGGAAGGTCTTGGAATCTCTGAAGGAAACAGAAAAGAATTCAAACTTCAACTCTCAGTAGTTATAAATGAATAAATAAGTGAAAATGGTAAGTCACAAGAAAATTTTTCTCCATTTTATACAGTGCTTCATATACATCTCTCTTATTTGTCAAAGAAATGAGACAAAGTTTCAACTTTATGCTCAACTAATTTCAAGTCTTGGACTAGGGTCACTTGATATCTAATAATAATGATTTTAAAGCCATCACTCAATAACTCTAAATGAAACACTTGATCATGAATGGAATGACTAATGAAAGGCTGACCTAAATAATAATTTGAAATTTAAGTTAACTAATGCATTTAAAAATGAGAGAGAGATAAGAGACCAAAAAGACATAGTACTAAAACGTATACAGTAAATAATCAAAAGATTGAAAATCAAAGCATCATTTCAGAAGGGGGAAAGCTTCAATAGAAGGATACGTAGATGACAAACTTCTATTTTGAAAGAGAACTTCCTAACTGATACAGATGCCAGGGTGCCCAAACTGATAAGGGCACGTCTACCAAGACGCAAAGAAAAATCAACACTAAAGAAGAAGCAAGTCTACAGCTGTGGTCTCTAATCTATTTGATGCTGCACTTGTTTGGTACCACCATAACCCATGAATAATACTAGAATAATTATTAATTTAAGCCCCATTACAATTCTGATATTAATTTATGGCTAGTAGAAACTTTCTTTTGCTTAAGTTTTAGGTCCTTGAGTGAGAGAAGAAACATCAAATCAAGGCATCACTCAATTATTTCTCTGCGAATACGATAATGAATATTTCCTAATTCAAACAAACATAAGTTTTAAGGTACTACATATTATGAAATAAAGAAGAGGTGACATAAAACTACAGGCAATAAATCCATGATCACAGCAAAGTAACCTCCTTTTAAGGCAATAAAATTTCACAGAACAATCTGCTTGATCGCATATGAGAATTAACAGAGAAATATATACCTGACGGACACCCCTGGTTTGTCCACCAAAAAGTCGATTATACTTTTCAATATTTTCCAGAACCTCAGCCACAGCTGGGTTACGACGCTCCCTTAATGAAGCCTCACCAGGAACCAACAAAGTAATCTGACAACGACATAGTGGGCATTTACATGGGAGAAACGTTGGTCCATGTTGCCAATATTGCATAATGCATTTCCCTGGATAATCAAAGAAACCACAATAGTTACTATAAAATCAGAATACTTGCCAATCTATTAAAACAATGGGAGAGAATATAGATCATGACACTTACAAGTATGAAGCTAAGCTTAATTTTCTAGTTTACAATAGAATTCATATGCTTTATTACTGTCCTCTCTCTCGCATCTATTTCATCTTTGTCCCACTGCTCTCTAGCAAAACCTTCCACAGAATTTCACACTAAAAAAGACTTTATCTCAACAACTTCCCCGATTTGGCAATAAAACTTGACCCGAGTCTCCTATACCGTAAAGCTGCTTAATTTGGGGTTTCTGAGTCTTTCCAAGGAACTTCATTTGAGTCTACATCATCAGTAATGCAACTTGAGCAGTATCAGGGGGATGACATGTACGATTCACTGCACCATAATTAGACTTGATCTTAAAAGGGTACCTATATTTGAGGTTCTTAATTCTTATTAGAGGTTCATTTAATCAGTTCACTAGATCACTAAACCAGTTAGACTTGGTCTCAAGTTCACTAGATCACTAAACCAATTAGACTTGATCTCAAAACATTCATCTACACTGTAAATGGAAAGGGAACCCAATTCGCAACAAGAAGTAGAGATAGAGGAATCCCAAATCAAATTAGAACTAACATTGAATGCTACATGTTTAAGCAAGAAAAACAAAAAGGAAATTGAATTTGAGAGTATATATATCTATATATTTATATATATATAGAGAGAGAGAGAGATTTCGAAGGGAAGCAAAGAGACAAAAAGAAAGGTACCGCAGAACCAGTGAGAGCAGTTTGCTTGACAGGGAACCTCGAACCTTGCCATGCAAATAGAGCAGACATCGTTGGCCGGAGGTCCCTCCATCACTCGATCTTCGTCTCCGCGTTTCTATCGTCGATCTGCTTCCGGCATGAATAAGCTTGAAGACTAGTGGGGGGGGGAGCGATGGATACGTCACCGTAGTCGGTAGACCTGTGGGTCCCACACGGAGATTACCCACCCCACGCGGCCAAAGACTTTGTTTACGTCAACGTCTGGTCGGTCCCCGCATCTTTTAACGGTTAACAAATTGGATCCTATACTTACGTTTTATTCGATTGAGTCCATCAAGACTCTCTGTTGTTTCCTGAGGAAAAAAAAATCATTTTTCTCTGGAAGAGTAAACGAAGCAAATTACTTCTTTTTCTCTGTAAAAAAAAATGAAAAAGTGTTACGTAATATGAACTGATTTAACTGTATAATTTTAATTATTTGATAAAACAAGTTTTTAATATTAAAAACTTTTCACATTTAATTATTCTTGTTTTACAGTATATCGTATTCCTCTAAATTATAAAATATAAAACTCTAAAAGAAAAATGTATTAAGATTTATGATAGTGTAAAAATCAGAACATCTTAAAAACTAAAACATCAAAAATTATAATGAAAATACTTCAATACTTTTAACGAATCACTATATAAGTAAGATTCATTAAGGATATTGCAACAATTAACCCGGAGTACACAGCAGCTAGGCTGTTAAGTATTTTCTTAAGCTGAACAAAGGCAAGCAGCCTGAAATCATCACCTTAATAGCTTAGAAGAAAACTGAAATGTCAGAGCTACCTGTGGCAGTCTAAACGGATGGCAATATACAAGAACATGCTCAGATTTAGGGCCACAGCAAGGAATTATTTTTATTTCTCCCAAGTCATGTTTACTCCGTAGAATTACATAACAAAAGGTAACAGAATCTGTATGAAATTACGCAACGCATAATGGTAATTGTTTGTCTTTGACAACAATGTATGTAAGTACATCATCAGAAGCAATTCAGGGCAAAAAAAAGCCAACAACCTCAACTTAGGAAATTCGGATTTTGATCCTGTCAACTTGACGGCTACTTCAAGTCACTCTTGCACATCCTGGAAACAGGAAGAAAAATAAATTTTTGTACTGAGATCCTTATTGACAATATAAATGAAGTAGAGTCGTGGACCTTCAACATTATCTAAAAAGCAAAGCAGGATGATATATGTCAAAAATAATATTGCAGCCATCAAAATCTCAGCAGTCTAAGCTTTCTTTATCTAAGCCATTGATTATCATTGCAAAAGTAACTTGGTGAGAAAATAAGAAATGGCCAGCCCCCTCCTCCCTAGCCTAAAAAAAGACACATTCATTGTACAATATAATTTTTGAATTAGTAAATAAACTTGCTGATTAACTTTCAAAACCTCCAGCTATAAAATTTATATTAACTTACTTCCAAACTTAAAAATTTGAACTCTTCAGAAGTAAGCTCTGAAGTCTGAAGCATATAACGGTTTTGGTGTTTAAGTATAGACAGCCAACATAATTACTCAACAAATCACCTTTTGTTTATAAATACAACACAACAAAATGCGCAAAGCAAGATATTAGTATTTGTGCACCACCTAAAAAGAAAAGAAACAATCATTTTTTTACTTCCACCCTGAGCGTAAGGGGCATGGGGGGACTGGTCTTTCGAAAGATTAAACTCATATATTTGCATAAAAGATAAGTCCTACCTGGGAAGGAGGAGGAGCATCTGCAAGTTCTGAAGGAGCTGGCTTTGCAGGAGACCCATCAAATATACGAGAACACTCAGTGTATGCAGACCCAATACCCACGCCAGCACCAAAAGCTACAGATGCCCATCGAGTTGCTGGACTCCCTGGTATTGCAAGTCAGAACAGATGCACATCATAAATTAATATGGGGCACTCAAAGGCAAAAAGAAATAATAAAAAGTGTCCAATAAAATGCAATGCAAAGCAACAGAACTTAAATAATCTGTCTGCAGCTGACATAAGTATCCAGTCAAATTTCACAAATGCAACATCATTCATAATCATACTTCTTCAATTTGATCCACTGCCATCATCAATTTTATGCAATCTGTAATGTTAACAAAATTTGCAAACATTTCCCACTAAAAGCAGATAAATAGAATATCCTAAAAATACACTTTCACTAGCATCTAAATTTAAATTGGGTATCATCGTTCATATGGATTGAAATTGTCTTTTTTCACAGCTTGTGCCTTGTACATGTTTATAACGTACACACTAGTGAGAAGCCAAGTTATTAAACACCCATTTCCAAAAGCATTTGACCACAAGAGACAGCATCAATCAGCAAAGAAGAAACGCTTCAAGCCAGCCAGCAGTAGTCTAATTAACAATGAAAAAATCAGGCATCTTATGCACAAACTGAACCAGAAAATGGGCACTAATTCAATCATTCAGATATCAACTTGCAATACATTCTGCAGGATACCTTTCTAAGACCCGGCAACAACATAAGTTGCAGTCTCTTCTAGTTCTTTCCTAATTCGAAATGAGAAATTCTCTAGTTTCTAGATTAGGATAACAGATTTGCTGAATTCAACAAAAATTTAAGGTAACAGAATGAGAATCTAGCAGTACAATACATCAGAAATCATTGGTAAATGAAAATAAAAGAGAAGCGATGGAGGGAGGGAGGGAGGGAGGGAGAGACAGACTGAAGAGAAGGAGGCCGCCGAAAGTCCCAGCCAGGGAAGAGTAAACGAAGCGACGGACGGTCAGATCGAGACAGGCGTCCCACTTTGCGTTGATGTCGTACTTCGCCGGCAACAGTTCCTTGTTCTCCGCCATTAACCCTTCTTCTTTCACTCTATATCAATTAAGATTTCTCCTCCTTCCTTCTTTTTCGTCTTCTTCTGGTTTCTTCTCTCCGTCCGGATTCTCGCCGTTGCTTGTCGGGAATTTCCGAGTTCGGGAAACAGAACGGAGGAATTTCCTCTTACTCTCTTCTTTTGGGGTTTCTACTTTCTAGGCTTCAAACCATCTCGGGTTTCAAGTTGGGCTTTGAAATCTTGGGCCTTGTTCATATCATGAATCTAAATCTAATACTATCTATGGGCTAGCCCAGTTTCTTCTTTTCATTTTTAATATAGGAGTGTAGATTAGAAGTGTAATTATTAATTTTTTAATATTAATTAGTATTAAAAAATTTTAAAAATATTATTAATTTAACCTCATGTGCCACGGAATTTAAATAAAAATAAATTTTTGTTTTTTCAATATTAATTAATATAAAAAATATAATAATTGCACTTTAATATGCACTTAAAAAACCCCTCGGTAAAAAGGCAAATAAGGACAAATTGTTGCTCCGAAGTTGTAATTTAAGGACGACGACTTCCAATTAGACTAATTAAGGACAGAAACTCAGAAGTTGGTGGCTTTTTTTTTTTTTTTTGAGCAGTTTATAATTTGGGGGATTAAGGGCATTGTTGGAAAACTAGATCAGATTGATCAGTTGAACAGGTCGAACTAGCACCCGATACTAGAAACAAGTTGCATGAGTATTTCAAACCGTTTAAAACCACTCAAATTATCTAAATTGATAAGAACCGATAACCCATCCAATCGACCAGACCAACCATAGAGACAAAATTCTCCAAAATTTGTCTCCTTGGGTTTCTAACACCAAGCCTCATATAAGGTTAGCAAGCCATTTGCCATCGGGGCACCTTGCCTCTTGTGAATAAAATTGCAAAGAATATGTTTTAAAAAATGTTAGAAAGATTTTAAAGGGAATATGAGTACATGAGGTTTGAACAGTAACAAATTTAAGTTTGTTGTAGTTTTATGCATTAAGATTTATTTATCATACAATTACATAATTTAAATAAATTTAACACTTGCAAGATTCAAACTCTGGTTTTTCTCAATATAATTAAAAGTTTCTTACCATTAGAGCCACGACTAATTCTTTAATTTAAGTTGTATTATATTATATTTAATATATATTTTTAAAATTTAATCAATTTGGTTTTTTTGATTAAACCGATTGAATTGTCAAAATCATGAATAAAAAGTCAAAACAGTTTGAATACAATTTTAAAAACAATGATTAAGGGAGGAAATTTTTAAAGACATGGATAAGATTTGAAATCTTGATTAATTAATTGAATCATTTTAAAATTTAAGATCGAAACCATTTAACTTAAAAGGTTTGATTCCAAAAATTAATGTGTTTTTTTTTTTTAAATAAATTATCAAAAAATGAATTCAAGGTTGTTCATGAAATAAAGAGAATATACCTCAAGTTGACAGGGTGTCAGCTCACCCGAAGTGTAAGTGTCAAAAATTAATGCATTTAATGACTCGTTAAACCAAAAAAAGTCATATAGCATAAGCTACAGGATCAAAGTCAATCAGATGAAGATGAGCTCATTGACCGTAAAAAAAATGAAATTAAGATATAAAATATAAATTTTATTGAGTTCTGTGCATCCGAAGTCGGTGTCATATAGATATTGACATACGGAAAGATCTTTAACATTTTTTTTTTTTGTTATTTTTAGACTAGGTCAAGAAAAGATAAAGAGAAGATAAAGAGAAGATAAACCTCCAATAATTGAAGTCAGTTTTTATGTTTTTCTTTTTTTTTTCTTTTTTGTGAAAAGTTTTTATGTTGTTTGAAATTAATTAATTTACAGCTAATTTTAATGGCATATTTTTTGTATTTATTTAATTTTGATTTAGTTATTAAGGTGTTTTAAAATTAATTTAAATATATTTTAAAATTAATTTTTTAATTTTAATTAAACATAAATCATTTACATCCAAATAAAAAATTAATAAAAAAATTATCTCTACATTAATCTCTTCAAAAAATTAAATCTTAATTAAAAAAATAAGAAACAAGTTTCTTTACCAATTAAAACATAATTATTTAAATTCCACATCTATTTAATGCATCTAAAAAAACTATATTTTTAAGCATCAACCTAAACACTTAACCCTTAAATTTAAGATATGTTTAGTTTAAATTTTTTTTAAAATATTTTTAAATTTTTTTTAAAATTATTTATTTATTTTCACATATTAATATTA
>BPVZ01000030.1:623019-634514 GCA_020521535.1 Rubroshorea leprosula | reverse complement strand
GTAATACATACTGATACCCATTTTTCTAATAAAATATAACTATTTTTCTTTGTTAGAGTTTGCTTGTTTGCAATCTACCATTAAATTGGGGAGAGAATGACTTCCTCCCGTCAATAATTAAGATTATCTAGTCAAGCCTTAATTAGATAATATAAAACCAATGATTTATTAGTCTAAATGAAAGGAACTCGATTCTCCTTAAATAAGATCTTAAATTTAAATCTTATAAATAGAAAAATAGGTGTTGAAAGAATTTTTTTTATGAGATTCGATACTACTCAATTCTAAATTAATTACAATCTAATATAGCTATCAGGTATTGAAAAGTTAATAAAAAAAAGATAATATAATAATTTTTTATTTTCTTAATCAATCTCTGCAATGTCTCAGAAGAAACAGCTGGATTCTGGCACAACAGAACATACACTGCAGATTACTAGTCATCGTATCCCTACTGGTAATATTATCTTTATTATTATTTTTTTCAACAAGAAGTGATCGTTTTCTTAACACTTTTGTTCTTTCTTTATCAATGCAACGGTCAAAAAGATTCTGCCAATCAATATCAACTACATTTTCATTAACTTGATTGGGGTATTAGTTTACTATCGATGAAGATTTGATTTCTTAAAAGATATCAAAATCTTGCGTAATTCTGAAGTTTATTATAAATTATTTTGAATCTGACTAATGTTATATGAGTAATCTTTCCAATCTCCGTGTTGTACGTAGCATGAAATCAATTGTTTTGAATTTTAGTGGAAACATGATTCACATGAACTAAAATTTGACACGCATAAATTATTCTACGCACCATAAAATTAAGGAAATAATAGTTTTATAATTACAATATCATGTAAAATTATAAATTTATAATCATTATTTAATATTAAATGAATTGATTTATATAATATTAAGATTGACTTGCTAAATAAAAAAAATTAATTATATAACGACATATCATATTTTAAATTTATAATAGTATTTAGCATTGTAATTATATCATTTTTATTAATTAGAAAAAAAAAAATGTCTACTAGGTAACTATTACACTTTTGGAAGGTAGATTGAAAATATAAAGCATTATTAGAGATATTGCACAACAACACTCATTATAGTCTTAGGCCATGTTTGATTTGATTAATGTGAAGAGTTGATAATTGTATTTGGTATCCTATAATTGACAGTTGTAGCTGATATATTGACCGAAATCAGCTTATAAAAATTTTCCAAACACACTAACAAATTGTTAATGGTGAAATAACTCTAGGCATTGGGAAAAAAAAGAAAAACTATAGGGAATTTTACTAATACGAATTTGAGATTTTTTTTTTTTTTTATGTTGGTTGCACAATGGGAGGCAACCTTCATTCGTCTTTTATCTCATTTCATCTGTATGTCATACGATTTGAATTTAGGATTTTTTACTTAAAAAAAATATATTACTGAACTAATTAAGTCGTTAACATGAGTTTGAGAATTTGAGATTTCGTTTGACAATATTTATTAGGGTTTTATCTTTTAGTTTTTATATCTTTTTATTATTTTAAAAATATATAAAATGTTAATTAAAATAAATATTAAATATATAATATATATTTAATATATTTTTAAAATATATATATAAAAAAAAAACTTACAGTTGTAGTTATAAACCAACATTATCAAATTAAACCTAAATTAGAGTTATGAAATTCGAATAATGAAGTGATTGGAGAAAAAGATGAAAAAAAAAATATATTATCCCTCCTTATATAATAACTTAATCATATAAAAAGCACAAAAAACTTCTTACTTGTTCAGCACATTTCGTGGGAATACCACCCAAGCTTTCTTGGATTCTTGAAGCCACTTTGCTGCCACCAAGTTTCCGTTCATATGCCAGCAAATGACAACTCCACAAAATCCGATGCTAATGTTTCAGTTGCTTCTCTGTCAGCCTGCTCAGCAAGAAGCAATATTTTTGCTAAAAAAAAAAAAACACCAAGCATGGTCTTAGTCTCAGCATGAAATTCTTTTTTAAAAAGAAAAAGATTTTTAAAAATAGGGTTTATTACTGCCTCCATCCTAAAAGCCGAATTTATTGACAAAATATGTGGTTTTCTTTTAATCAGTGTGCATGAAAAGAGTAATTTTGAAGACGAAAGAATAAAGAAAGGCGGATTTGTTGAATTTTGAGAAAAAAAAAAAAAATTTTGGAGATGCGGGGTATCGATCCCCGTACCTCTCGCATGCTAAGCGAGCGCTCTACCATCTGAGCTACATCCCCACATGTTTTTTCACTTCTAAATTTTATAAAAGTGTGTTCAATTACTTTTTCTGCAATTCAAAATTCATCCCTTCATTGTGTTAGAGGTAAGGAAAATAAAATACAAGTTAATCACTCCCTGTCAATCAAAGTATTATTTTAAAAGGATTTTTTACGGAAATTTAAAAAGGATCAATGATGAAGTAATTAAAATTCCAGGACTAATAAATTTTGTTGATAGAATGACTAGATGTAGATGTGGAGGAGGAGGATAACATCGAGTGACTCTACACAATCAAGAAAGGCTAATTGATGGTGTAAACATACAACAACAAAAAATGCCCTGTGGGATTTATGTTGATTTGCCATGGTGGGAGGTCTACTACCTCTAACCATGTCTTGTGCATGCTTCTTCCACTAATCTCAACTTGCTCAACTTTTGATTCTATAAATGGACATCTAAAATCTTAAAAGAAAGAAAAGAACAAAAACCATTGCCTTAGCTAATGAGATACGATACACTTTACATATTGCAAGTCTTACATAAATTATTATCCATTGATTTAGCATACAATAATTGAGATAATGATTTAAGATAATATTACTATATATGGTATCATTATCTCAATCATTGGATGGTAAATCAACTTCTAATAATTTATGTAACTCTCACATATATATAAATAGATCTTAACACTTTGAAAATGTTTTTTTATGATCATAAATTATATAATGAGAGATAACTATATTTTATTTTTGATATATAATTCAAATTTAAAATATCTTATTTTTAATAAAAAAACTATCACTCAATTATTTATATCGTAGACAACTCCTTGAAAATAATTAAACACCCAACTTACATATCTAAAATCCTAAGATAAGTAGTACTGTAATGCTATAGTCTTTAGAACGCAATAATAGCGCGCAGATTTCGCCTGTTATGATTTCTTTAGTGGATGCCACATGCGCCTCGATAAAAAGTTGTGAAGGTTTGTCCTTTCTTTCTCCAAGTGCCTATAAGTAATTGTTGTAGAGAGACTCTAATGATATAGAGCAGCACCAGAGGGGTCGTAGAAGCAAATTCAATCAAAAGCTAAAAAAGAAAGGAGATTTTGCAGGGTATAGAGAAGTAGAGATGAAGAGTTTTTGCCTCTGCTTCTGCATCTTGGCTATGGTTCTCTTTGCATCCTCAGGTATTATTCATGTCCTATTGAGGCATTAATGTACTTATTAAGTCCGTTTGCTGACAATTACCAGATTTTTTTTTTAAATGATAGGCAACATCTAATAGCAACTTAGATCAAACAAACTAATGCACTTGTCCCCCAGGCATGGTTTGAGCATGAGATTTTCGAATTAAAAGTCTCAAGTTCAAAACCAAGGGATGGATGGGAAATGGTAGCTTTAAGAAGGGGAAATGGTAGCTTTAAGAAGGGGAAAGGCTTTTTCTCTATTGTCTAAGCAATCAGATCATGTTGTTCTAATGAAGCCTATGTTCTTTAAAATTGTAGCAACGTGAGTAGGTATAGAATTGAGAGAACATGACAACCTGAACTAAGTTTGCACCCCTGACCATGTCTCGGATTGACTAACACTGATTTTTGACTAAAAAATAACCTTTTATGTTGTGGTTGAACTTGACTCTTACAAAGGTTTTTCTTTGTTATGGTGATTCAGCAGTGGAGATGAAGGAGGTGGAAAATGTTGGGAGGTGTATGGTTGTGATGGACCCAAATGGATGCAATCTGCTTTCCTGCAAGCAAGGCTGCCTTCAACAAAACAACGGCAATGGAGTGTGTTTGGCAAATATCAAAGAAGGCTATAAATGTGTTTGTTATATCAACTGTTGAGTCTGGCTTCTAAGCCATTCACTTAATAAATCTTGCCCTTTCTTTCTTTTATTGAAAATAAAAATGCAAAGGATCAATGCATGGCAGTAGAAGTAATCTACCTATATGTCTTGGTTGGACTCACTTCATACATATATTTCAATCTATACACCTTTAAATTTCACAAACAAAAAGGTCATCATCATCTATTTTACAGGCACGAAGAAGTTTTAACTTTCCTGGACATTGTAATTTATATAGAAGACCTTCAAAGAGAGCTAAGGTTGTAGATTTTCTCTTGGTGGGGACGTTCAAGAAACTGTATGTATTTGGCATGTGCTGCACAGAGTACCTACCTGTCATATCTTCACGAGCAATCTCCCGTGAAGGAACGTTACCTGCAAAGAGAAGCTTTCTAGTGGCCATAATGTGGATTCTATATAGCGTTTTATCTTGCAAAGGGATAGATTCTGTTTTGATAAGCTTATCAGAAATCTGTCTTGATAAGGTAGCATTTCATTTAAAAATCTAAACTGACAAGAAAGAATCATTAACAATTGATCAAAGTATAATTGAAACATTATCTACTTGATTTAATTGAAATATTATCTACTTGATTAACATTTACGGACAGTTCTCAGAACATTGTCTACAGCAATGCATGAAATTCAATATGTTTATCAATTTACAACAATGGATGTGAGGGTGAAACCTATTCTAAAGTGTGCTTGCTTGTATTCCCTCACCCTCAGAGAATGGCTTACTGGTAAAAAGTAATGAGAAAAACCAAAAGATAGCATTTACAATGTACTTCTCCTATTATAAATGTAAGATTTTGAAAAATATATGTAAGCAGCCAAGTCTATGATACTAAGTCCAGCAAGCAGCCAATAGAAATAATCAAGGTGTGCCCAATTCAAATTACTAGCAAACCAGCTATGGTGACCATCCCTACCAGTTGCCTTGTCTATGGCAGAGACAAGAAAACTACTCAGAAAGCTTCCAACACCAAAAATACTAAGATAGAGCGAGAGTCCCACACTCCTCAATTCACTTGGGACCTGATCATAGAAGAACTCTTGGAGACCAACCATGGTGAATGCATCGGCCATACCAAACAAGACATAACAAGGAACCAACCACCACACACTCATTGGAACAGTAACATTTGGTGAATCAACCAGCCCATATTCTTGTGCAATTTTAAGCCTCTGCCTCTCAACAAAAGCAGCAACCACCATTGATACAATAGAAAAAAACATTCCAGTTCCAATTCTCTGAAGTAATGTAATTCCGGCAGGTTTCCCAGACAAGGTTCTTGCTAAAGGGACAAAAATCCTGTCATAAAAGGGAATGAAGAGAACCACGGTTAAGCAGGTGAAGGATTGAAGTGAAGCAGCTGATACGTCAAACCCAATTGTGACTGATCTGTCCATGGTAGCTCCTTGCTTGGTGAAGAAAGTTGACGATTGTGCAAAGACAAGAGCATATATCAGGCACGTAGCCCATATTGGAGCAAGCCTTAGCACAGCTTTTGCTTCTTCAACCTCCTCAGTGCTACAAACTTTCACATATTCCTTGGAACCATCAGGTGCAAGCAAGGCTTTGTTTAGGAATCTACCACATAAGAAGATCCAAGCTGCCATGTTAGAAGCATTATGATTGCAAATATTATTAAAAGATTATTTTCATAACTAAAAGTTCACATTTCCTTTGCAAAAGAGAGTAAACGTTCTAAAACTCACAAGAGAAAAGACCAAGTGTTCTCCATAGAAACAGCAAAGTTAATATGAGGTGGTGGCAGATCCCTGAACAAAGCCCCTTAAATCTTTTTACCATAAACACATGCATAAACATTTCACTTACCCGAATTGCTTGGAACCTTCATGAGGAGGAGTTCCACTACCCTTTTCTTCAGCAGCTATTGCTGAAGATGTCATTTGCCAATTCCTAGCTGCCATAATGAATACCCGACCAATTCTCACAAACGGGCTCTTCTCACTTCCTTTGTCACTATACCGGTAAGTCTTCGTCCCAGCCAAGAAAACAATCAACGCAACTACCATTGCAATACAGGGGATTCCAAATCCAAGACCCCAACCAAGGTTGTCTTGGATGTAATTTAAGAACCAATTGGTTGCTAAGATGCCACAATTCATACCAAAATACCACCAATTAAAGAATGAACTTTTGGCCTTGCCTTCCTCTGGGTCTTCTCCATCAAACTGATCTGCACCAAATGCTTGAACACATGGCTTATGCCCACCTTGCCCTATTGCTGCTAGATATAGTGAGAAGAAGAATAAGATTACTTGGAACAAACGTGAGGAACATGATGTGACATTATTTCTCTCCAGGCAGCTAGAAGTAGCATCCAAAGGAACCATTGCTGACAAAGTAAGCAAGGCAAGTCCCTGCATTTAACATCTCAAATCAATTCACAAAGATGTTAGGTGGTCAAAAATCTCAAAACTTTTAAAACCAGGGCTAAAATAATTGCACAGAAAATTAAATAGAGGAAAGAAGGGAGTTCACCATGATGTAGAGCAGAGAAGCAACAACAATGGTACGGTATCGGCCAAGAAAAGAGTCGGCTATAAACGCCCCCAGAAGTGGAAGTAGCGACGCCACACCCGACCAGGCGTTAACGTTCTCGGCGGCTGTGGCGGTGGACTGACCCAGCGGCCCCGTCAAGTAAGTTATAAGATTGGAGCTGATTCCACAGTAAGCAAACTTCTCAGCAACTTCAACGCCTGCACAGCTTAAAATGAATCGGGAATTAGCTCAAAACAAGGTGGGTTCTCGCTCGAACTCGTGGTTGAGTGTGGGAATCACCTATGATGAAAGATGCTGACCTCCAACCACCGGAGCTGGATCGCCGGGCAGGCCGGCCTTTGTAGTCGACGCAGCCGTATACGGCGCCATCTAAAAGTGGGATTTCGGCGTCCGTCATCTCGGCAACCGGCAAATCAAGATTGGTCAAATCTTCGAGCAAGCCTCAGCTTGCAACTTGAACGAAATATGTCCGAATTTAGGCATTTAGTTCTCAAATTATTGTGGAACTGCCATGACCTTGCATTATTGGAAAATGACAAAATGAATGTACTTAAGTGTAGGTGTTCTAATAATTAAGGGTAAATATTAAATTTCATCCTCAAGATTTTATGTCTCCGACATTTTCATCCCAAATCTCTAAAAAAGTGTTAATTTAGTCCCAAACCTGAAACCTTTGAAGGGAAGCAGTGTTTTAGATTTGCTCATGGTGGGGGATGGACAACAATGCATAGAGGAGCACCTAGCATTTCTTCAGCAACCCCTAGCCAAGGAACAATACCTGCCATAATGTTGATTCAATATGAACAGATTTTGTTTGTTAGCCGAGAAAGCAATGCAAAAGAGAGGAACATATAATGCTGCTGTAGCTTCCCTGAAAATTTGACTATAGAGTTAGAACTGACTAAAAACGAAGGATGATTGAAATTGAACAAATGATAGAAACTTTACATGGTACACTTGAGATTTAATCAGCTCAATTTACATTTGCAGACAATTCTTCTGACAGTACACCCTCAACACCAATGCAAGAAATCTAAATGTTTTCAATATACAACAATCCATGTGAAGGCAATACCTACGACAGAGCCCTTACATTTTATTTTCCTAGGCAAGAATGGCATACAGGTTACAACAAGAAATGAGAAAAACCTAAATAGAGCATTTATGATCTACTCCCTTTGTTATAAATGTAGGATTTTGAGAAATATATGTAAACAGCCAATTCTATGATGCTAAGTCCGGCAAGGAGCCAATAGAAATAATCCAGATGTGCGTGATTCAGATTATTAGCAAACCAGCTATAGTGACCATCTGTACCAGTTGCCTTGTCAATGGCAGAGACAAGAAAACTACTCAGAAAATTTCCAACACCAAAAATACTAAGGTATAGTGAGAGACCCAAACTCCTTAATTCACTTGGGACCTGATCATAAAAGAACTCTTGAAGACCAACCATGGTGAACACATCTGCCATTCCAAACAAAACATACTGAGGAACCAACCACCACACACTCATTGGAACGGTCACATTTGGCATATCAACCAGACCAGATTCTTGGGCAATTTTAAGCCTCTCCATCTCAACTAGAGCAGCAATCACCATGGATACAGCAGACAAAAACATCCCAGTTCCAATTCTCTGCAGTAAAGTAATTCCAGCGGGTCTCCCAGTCATGGCTCTTACTAAAGGTACAAAAATCCTGTCATATATGGGAATGAAGAGAACAATGGTTAAACTGATGAAGGATTGAAGTGCAGCAGCAGGTATGTCAAATCCAATTGTAATTGATCTGTCCATGGTAGCTCCTTGCTTAGTAAAGAAAGTTGATGATTGTGCGAAAACAACTGCATAGATCAGGCACGTAGCCCATATCGGAACAAGCCTTAGTACAGCCTTTGCTTCTTCAACCTCCCCAATGGTGCAAACCCTCCCATATTCCTCAGAACCATCAGGTGCAAGCAAAGCTTTGTTCAGGAAACTACCAATAAGAAGATCCAAATTGCTATGTTAGAAGTGTTCAGATTGTATAAATGATTAACAATGGTTTTCATAACAATAAGTTCACATTGCCACTGCAAATGAGTGTATAACTTCTACAATGAGCAATAATTCTCCAGAGGAAGAGAAGATAAGAAAGCAACTAAACTAATATGAGACTGTAGCATGGTAAGAATACCACTTGGTATGGTAATAAAAAGTTACTTAAGGATAAAGGCTAAACTTCTCATACAGGGTAAGAATGTGCCAGCTACATTTTTTGACCAATTAACCGTTACAGAAAAAACCATTTCAACTAAAACCCATGTTTAAGGTGTCATGCACTTCTTCTAATCTCAATAAAGCAATACTGGCCACCCTCATGTTACCAAGTTCATAGTTGTTAAATTTTGCAGTGAAGGAAAGGCGACAGATGCAAATTTTGATGCTTATGTAGTAGTGTAATGGAGGGAGACATGGTCCAATTGCCATTCAGGATCATAATACAGTTTGAGGTATTAGCTTGATTCATTTTGAAAAATGTGCATGGAAAACTATTCTTTGAATAGAAAACAAAAAGATGATAAATGGTAAAGAGAAAAAGACAAGGGATAGGACATTCATTGCAACTTGCAAGTCTGCTTAAGCAATCCAGTGTCTTAAAAACCAAACTATGAACAAACAATAATCTAATTCTTCAGGAAAAAAAAAAAAAATCAGAAAGTTAACAGTATGTTGGGAAAGGGAAAAGAGAAGGGAGAACTATTTAAACAGGCAGCGATCTACTACTCTAGGAACTTTTGGTCCCAAAAATTTTCTTTCCGCACTTTGATAGACAGTTTTTGGTCAAAAAGTTCAGAGAAACTGGATCTAGATACAATGCAATCCAGGCAATATAGTTCATACTATCACTACTTACAGGATGACAATCCTAGAATCTATGAATCAAGCATAACTCAAAGCTCAAAGCTATCAAACAAAAAGAGAGAACAGTTCTTCATGAAAGTTTGGAGGCTTCATTAATTTTTGGCATTGCTCCATTTAAGTGCAAAACTGTGTGTAAATATTTCACCTACTTGAATTGCTGGGAACCTTCATTAGGTAGAGTTCCACAAGCCTCTTCTTTAGCAGCTAATGCTGAAGATGACGTTTGCCAATTCCTGGCTGCCACAATAAATACCCGACCTATTCTCACAAATGGGCTCTTCTCATTCCCTTTCTGACTATACCGGTAAGACTTTGTTCCAGCCAAGAAAACAAACAGTGCAACTGCCATTGCTATGCAGGGGACTCCAAATCCAAGAGCCCAACTAAGATTGTCTTGGATGTAATTTAAGATCCAAAGGGTTAATAAGGTGCCACCACACATACAAAAATACCACCAATTAAAGAATGAACTCTTTGCCTTGCACTCCTCAGGGTGTTCTCCATCAAACTGATCTGCACCAAAAGCTTGAACACATGGTTTGTGTCCACCTTGCCCAACTGCTACTAGATATAGTGAGAAGAAAAATAAGACTACTTGGAACGAACGTGAGGCACATGATGTGATATCATTGCTGTTAAGGCAGCCAGAAGTGGCATCAAAAGAAATAGTAGCTGACAAAGTAAGCAAACCTAATCCCTGCACACCATCACAAATCAATTAAAAAGGAAATTTAGTAGACAAAACATCCCAATAATGTTCAAGCCAGAACTGAAATAATCACTAATTATCAATTCTCAAATAGAAGATAAAGATTAAACCAAGCTCTCCTCCACCCTCTAGCCTCCCCAACCCCAACCTTGCTAATTGTAGCACATTTTAGGCTGTCTACAAGCTGAGCTAAATTGAACAACAAGTTTCTCAAGTTCAACTTGAAAAACACATTACCAATTTCTTTAACTTGAACAACCATAATTGAACTTCTAAAATTCACAAAATTGAAACAAGTAAAAGGGGAAATGAGATAAAAAGAAAGGAACTACTAACTATGATATAGATAAGAGAAGCAACAACTATGGTGCGGTAACGGCCAAGGAATGAATCTGCTATAAATGCTCCCAGAAGAGGCAGAAGCGACGCCACACCAGACCAGGCGTTGACGTTTGCAGCCGCCGAGGCGGTGGACTGACCGAGCGGCCCCGTTAAGAAGGTGATAAGATTGGAGGCGATTCCATAATAAGCAAACCTCTCAGCAACTTCAACACCTGTACAATCTCCATGAACAAGGAATTAGCTCAAAACTAAGAATGATTCTCTGAACGAATTGTAAGAGAACATTACCTATGATGAAAGATGCAGACCTCCAGCCGCCGGAGCTGGATCGGAGGACAGGGCGGCCTTTGTAGTCAACGCAGCCATCAACGGCGTCATATAGAAGTGGGATTCCGGCGTCCGTTGAGCGAGCAACGGGGTAATTGGCGACCGCCATAGCTTGGATTAACTTGTGTACTTGAATTGAAATTGGAAGAAAATACTGAATCTCTTCTCGTTAAATATGGTTTTGCAGTTTCTACCAGGAAAAATATAATACTCGTGTTTCTATTGTCGTCCTTTTTCTTTTTTCTTTTTTTTTGCTTTCTTTTTATGGATGGCCAATCATTTCTGGATTTTCCTCTCTTTTTTTTTTTCTTTTATTTTAGTTAAGTACGGATGCAACAAATCGTCCAAATTGAAAAAGAAAAAGAAAATCTTAAAAGAATATTTTTAATACCAATTGTATGCACCGAGTGGTGGGTTTTTTTTATTTTTTGGTTAGAGTTTCCTTAATTATACGAGATTGTGGTTGATGTATCAATATTAATTTTAAAAGATTTGTGGGTATCAATATTATTTTTTTAAAAAAAATAATATCTTAACATATATTTAAAAATTAAAATTTTAATTTAAAATTTAAAA
>BPVZ01000030.1:507176-518118 GCA_020521535.1 Rubroshorea leprosula | reverse complement strand
TACAAATTTAAAATTTTAAAACCTTTCGAAGTCATTAACTCAATAATTTACTTCTAATGTCAAAACTTATGCTAATGATGCTGGGCTTAACTCTTTACTCAAAAAATTTTAATTTAAAATAAAAAATTTATGATGATTCTCAAAATACTTTTTAAATTTGAGGTCCCATCTGATATAGGACAATCTCTTATCATCAAAATTAAATTTAATAGATTTCTTCTAATTAAAAGGATAAAAAAACCAATCTCTCAAAATCCTGAATTTTGAAAACTACCCTCTCCAACCTCCACTCACTTCCCTAATGCCCTTTGACGTCACAAAGACCTCCCTACCACCCAGTCCCTATCCACTGTTAGTTCGGGCCATAATTTAATTGTCTACATAATATATCAACCTCAATGGTAGACTGTTCCCTGTATCAGATTGGTCACCATTAAAAAGGTGGGTCATTCGCCAAAATAATGGAAAGCAAACAAATAAGAAAAAAAAAGGAAGAAGACGGAAAAAAGCTAATGAATTTCCCATTTTGTGTGGATACATGACATTCAATTCTTAGCTGATGAAGGTAGCTTAATAATGATTATTTAATCATGTTTTTTGTTTCCTTTTATCATTAAACTTTATGATACCTACAAGCAGTTAAATGAGTTGGTAGAAAACTCTTTCAATTTAACCAGAAATCTTCATTTTAAATCTTAAAAATGCAACTCTATTAAAATTTATGAGGGGATTTTGCTGCCCAATGGGTCTTATCCAACTTAAATTTGGATTAATTGATGATTTAATGAGCTTTTAGATATTAAATGATCCATATAACAAAAAATAAATTTATGATTGGGAAAGAAAAAAAGGTTCCTTAAAATAAAAATCCTAAATTTCGAAAAACAAAATTCTTTCTTTAAGCCTTCAATATTGACTTTATTTTTGCATTTTCTCTATTTTTTTTTCTTTACCTTTTCTATGGATTTATAGCATTTTAGCTTATTTGCTACCCACCTACCATTTTCATAAGCCCCTCACTTTAAAAACAACTTGTTTCCTTGATTCTCTGAAAGAAACTACCTAACTTCGTATAGTTTTAATTTTTCTTTTTTTAATCTTAAATTACAACCCTTCTACCCCTTTTTAATTTTTATCCCTTCAAACTTTTAAAGAACCCTGTGTTCGATGAATTGATTTATACTTTTCTTTCTTTTCTACACGACTTCATGCATAAAGTTCCTGGAGGTTTTAGGGTAAGGGGACTGGGAAAATGATAACATCCACAGTGGCATCGAATATTGAAAATGCATCCGCTTAATTCCCTTTGAAAGAGAAAGATCACCTGCTTTTTGAGCTAAACTTTGTAGGGTTTCATCAATGATCTGTACATTAGGTCCCCACTTGACTTTGGTTTACATGAATTTCAGAAAATACCTTACGTGTTACGTTTTCATCTCAATCTATATATGTGAATGTGTCCATGGATTGTTGCTTTATTGGTCAATTATGTTACTGTTGTTTCCATTTGATGCTTCGTGGTATATTCCAAGGCACTTGCCAAACAAAATGATTTATGAATCAGAATTTTAACATTCATTCTGTAATTCTTTATATGATCAGTGATGATACAAAGATAATCATTCTATATTATTTTTTAATGTAATTTTTATATATTATTAAATAAAATAATATATTAATATTACAAATTTTACATAAATAAAAATATTAATTATTTAAATAATAAATAAAATTATATAAAAAAATAATATTACATGATTATGTTATGTGACATAATATTTATTATTATGTGATTAGTAGCAGTAATTAATTTAACATAATTAAAATTAAAATTTATAATTAATCCCATAAATGTTGTGTTGTTCTTTTTGGGTACATATAAAAATAGATTATATAAGAATTTTTCTTTTATCCAAGGTAAAATTTAAACTTGAGATATCAAATTAAAATATTAAATTTTTTATTTTTTATCCAAGAGAAAATTTAAACTTAAGATATTAAATTAAAATATTAATTTTTTTTTTATCAATTGAGTTATCCATTTGAGTTATGTTCTGTCTTACTCAACACAATCAATCAACAATTGAAAGAAAGTGTCGCATAGAGTGGCTAGTGTTTTTCTTAATTTGTAAATTGAAATTTCAACAACTATTTCCATTTATTCAATTCAAAAATAATTTAAAAATACTAAGGACTACTCATACAATCACCCCCACAAAAATTACATCCATGTGCCTGAATATCATCCTTTTCCTTCTCCCTTTCGGAACATAACCACCAGAATCTCACGTACGTTTTCCGTCTATTTCATCTCAATTCTTCTTTCGCCCCACCTCTCCTACCGCCACTTTTGTCTTCTTCTTCGCTCCTACTCCGTCTCTCTCTATTTCATATCAAACACTCTCTTGAATCTTGAGTAATCTTGATTAAGCTCTACGTTTCCGGTCACCATGATGAAACTGGTGGTGGAAGTGCTTGACGCCATGGATCTCATGCCCAAAGACGGTCAGGGGTCGGCGAGTCCGTTTGTGGAGGTGGATTTCGACGAGCAGCAGAAGAGGACGCGGACCAAGGAAAAGGACCTGAACCCTGTTTGGAATGAGAAGCTTGTTTTCAGTGTCAGCAATCCCAGAGATCTTCCCAATAAGGTGATTGAAGTTGTTGTGTTTAATGATACGAAAGCCAGTAACGGTCACCACAGGAATTTCCTGGGTCGGGTCAAGATTTCCGGCAGCTCTGTTCCATTTTCTGAGCCGGAATCTACAATTCAGAGGTACCCACTTGATAAAAGAGGTCTCTTTTCTCGTATTAGAGGGGATATTGCGTTGAAGGCTTATGTAGTTCAGGACGGGTCAGGGTCAGTGTCAGGTCCTCCTCCCACAGAAACAGAGTACCCCAGCAGTGTTCATGCTGAACCTGACTATCATCATGAAGAAACTTCGTTTGAAGAAATTAACACTAATAAGATTGATGAAGGTTTTAGAGTTGAGGAGAAGAAGAGCAAGAAGAAGGAAAAAGAAGTGAGAACTTTCCACTCGATAGGGACTGGAGGAGGCGGTGGTCCTCCTCCCGCTGCGGCTGCTCCACCTCCCATGCCTTCTGGGATTGGATTCACAAAGGCACCGGTGATGGAAACCAAAACTGATTTTGCTCGAGCAGGACCAGCACAGGCGGCCGTGATGCAAGTGCAGGGACCGCGGCAGAATCCAGAATACGGTTTGGAGGAGACAAGTCCGCCTCTGGCAGCGCGTCGGCCATACAGGGCAGGGGATAAGCTGGCCAGCACTTACGATTTGGTGGAGCAGATGCATTACCTGTTTGTGCATGTAGTGAAGGCAAAAGATCTCCCTGTCATGGATATTTCAGGTAGCCTTGATCCTTACGTGGAAGTGAAGGTTGGGAATTACAAGGGCGTAACGAAACACTTGGAGAAGAACCAGAATCCAGTATGGAACCAAAAATTCGCCTTCCCCAAGGAAAGATTGCAATCGAATCAGCTTGAAATTACTGTGAAAGATAAAGATATTGGGAAGGATGATTTTGTGGGGAAGGTTTTATTTGATCTGTTGGAGCTACCTCTTCGAGTTCCACCGGACAGTCCATTGGCGCCGCAGTGGTACAGATTGGTGGACAAGAAAGGGGAGAAGGTGAACAAGGGGGAAATTATGCTGGCGGTTTGGATGGGAACACAAGCAGATGAATCATTTCCTGACGCATGGCATTCGGATGCGCACAACATTAGTCATTCCAACCTTTCCAACACAAGATCAAAGGTGTATTTCACTCCGCAGCTGTATTACCTTCGAATTCATGTCTTGGAAGCACAAGATCTCGTCCCATCTGAAAAGGGCAGATTACCGGATGCATTTGTCAGGGTGCAGCTCGTAGGTCAGTCGAAAGCAACCAAGCTTTGCCCGAAAACAATTAATCCGAAGTGGGTGGAATTAGAAGAATTCATATTTGTAGCCTCCGAGCCTTTTGAAGATTTTATATTTGTGTCTGTTGAGGACAGGGTTGGACCCGGGAAGGAAGAGATTCTAGGGAGGGTGATCATTCCGGTCAAGGATGTACCACAGAGGCATGAAATAGTTAAGCTTCCGGAACCCCGTTGGTTCAGTCTGCACAAGCCTTCAGCTGCGGATGAAGGAGAAAAGAAGGAGAAGAAATTCTCAAGCAAGATACTGCTTCAAATTTTTCTAGAAGGAGGGTACCATGTTCTTGATGAGTCCACACATTTCAGTAGTGATCTCCGGCCATCATCGAAACCCCTTAGGATTAGGAAACAGAAAATTGGGGATCTTGACCTTGGGATTTTAAGTGCCAAGAATTTACCGCCGATAAAGATCAAGGACGGTCGGACAACAGATGCATACTGTGTAGCCAAGTACGGGAACAAATGGGCGCGAACCAGAACCCTTCTTGATATTCAGGCTCCTCGGTGGAATCAGCAGTATTCCTGGGAAGTTTATGACCTATGTACTGTAATCACCATTGGCGTGTTTAACAACGCCCACATCAACGGGAGCAAAGATGATGCCAAGGATGAACGAATTGGAAAGGTTAGGATCCGGCTATCCACGCTCCAAACCAATCGGGTTTATACCCATTACTACCCCCTGCTTGTTCTGCAACCTTCAGGTTTGAAGAAAAATGGGGAGCTTCAACTGGCAATACGGTTCACTTGCACAGCTTGGGCCAACATGGTGACACAGTATGGCCGGCCATTGCTCCCCAAAATGCACTATGTTCAGCCAATTCCACTTAAGCACATTGAATATCTTCGTCATCAGGCAATGGTGATAGTGGCAGCGAGGTTGGGAAGGGCAGAGCCACCGCTGAGGAAGGAGGTCGTGGAGTACATGTTGGATGTGGACATCCATATGTGGAGTCTAAGGAGAAGCAAGGCTAATTTCAATCGCATAACGTCACTTCTTTCTGGGGTGACCAGAGTTTGCAAGTTTCTTGAAGATATCTGCTACTGGAGAAACCCGGTGACTACGTGTCTCGTGCACGTGTTGTTCTTGATACTTGTTTTTTACCCTGAATTGATCTTGCCCACGATTTTTCTGTACTTGTTCGGGATCGGAATATGGAACTACCGGTTCCGGCCAAGGCACCCGCCTCACATGGATGTTCAGCTTTCCGGTGCATTGAACGTGCATCCGGATGAACTGGATGAAGAATTTGACGCGTTTCCAACGAAACAGCAATCGGAAATTGTCAGGATGAGGTATGATCGGCTGCGGAGCGTGGCCGGGAGGGTGCAGACAGTGGTCGGAGATTTGGCATCCCAAGGAGAGAGAGCGCAGGCAATACTGAGTTGGAGGGATCCAAGAGCAACGGCAATCTTTATCATCTTCTCGTTGATCTGGGCAGCTATCATCTATGTCACTCCACTCCAGGTGGTAGCAATTCTGATTGGACTCTACTGGCTCCGGCATCCCCGGCTCAGGAGCAAACTGCCATCTGTACCTGTCAACTTCTTCAAGAGATTACCATCAAAGTCAGATATGCTACTATGATCAGTTTACAATTCATCAATCACTGTTTTCAGTAAAGAAGCTTCAGAAAATAGTATATAATATGAAATAAAGCTTCAGCAAATAGTATATAATATGAAATAAAGCTTCGCTGTTCCTCACCATCAAAAGAATCTCATTTTTGCTTCCAAGCTTTCCCTGAATATTCTTTTCTTTTTGGCTGTCATCCTGTATTCTGTTCAGCATTGTAAAGCTTAAGAAAGTACTACCATTAACAGACTCAACAAACCATGTGTCACAACAAAGTGAATCTCTTGTTGATAAATCCGCGTCAAAAATGGTACAGATGTAATCATAAATCACACAACAGTTCCATATAGGGCAATCATTGTTCAAACTGAATTACTTCAATTCAAACAAAAAAGATGTTCATGATTCATTGGAAGACATGATCCTAAACCCAAGACGTATCACAACTGCAATAATTATGGAAAAGCTGACAAACATTCCCCCGAGAAGAGCCCTATCAATAATTCCCCACTCGCTCATGTTTCCTAGGACCCAGATTTGCTTTTTCTTTAGCCTCGGGGTAATTCCATCTTCTTTCATTTTCTGCACATGATTTCTCCGCCTCCTTAGAAACCATCCAATCAGATTTTTGCTGTTTCTATCTTCAATCCAACTGTTGTTCTTGGAAACTGTGCATTCCTCGGAAGTAAGTTGTGCTTCACAGCTATCTGGTCTGCAAGAACAAGGTTCTGGCTCATTTGAACAAGCATAGCTCGCATATGACTTGCAACAGGCAGAAGAATTTTCCTGATTAGGTGTCCTCTTTGTTGGAACTGTGTTTAGAGTCTCAATCACTTCACCAAAAACTGACCATCTTCCTACAGACGTTATCTTCACAATGGCTGAAGCGCCCAGCAAACTTTCTGGACCAATTACGAGGACCTGCACATATCCCTTGGTATGGCCAACCTTAGGCAATGAAGCAAAGAGGAAAGTTAGATATTTGAAAAATATTGAACAACAGATAGCATAGAGTTAAATTAGTAAACTCAGAAACAATCACACATTAAGGCTATAGTCTTAGAAGAAATGTTTAGAGAAATATTCACTCAAACTCTAAACAGTGAACTGGACTAGAAGTATTATTTAAATGAATGAGTCATCAAAGTCAATAACTAAATTGGGAAGTGCTTTAACATGCCATACAAACTACAAGGAAAAATAAGCTAATTTCATGACTAGCATCCATCAAACACAGACTGATTTATTTTTACATGTTAAACTAGCTTCCAAAGGTTCAACCCAAACAATTTTGAAGCAAAGCAAGATCGACAAGCAACAATAGTCCTAGACCTTAGATGATAAAAAGTAAAAGCACATTAAAATGCCGTCTTCCAAATACAACTTCAACAGATTTGGCTTTTGTCCAGTCTTGCAATGATAAATAAGGTGAATTTGAACAACTAGTTCACAGACAGTAATTGAAGAATCATCAAGGTGCATGAAGTATATAAATGACAGCAGAGAGGCTCACTAAGTGAATTCCATCAGTTGCAATTTCAGTAATCCATATTCTTTCGACTCTGCCCTCCATTCCATTATATGGTGTAAAAGCTTCAAAAACAGAAGTCAATTCACGGCTTCGTTTCTTAACTATTGTACTCGGGACCTTTTTCATTCTTGCAGCAGGTGTCCCTGGTTTTGAAAAAGAAAGAACAAATGAACAAACTGTGAAACATTGTGCCCTATTTATATTTCCTCTTGACATCCATGCCATAGTCTCATACCCCCATTCACCAAGGCCTCTATTAACTTGCTATTTCTGAATCTAATCTTTGACAATTAAGATGGCATCAAATAAGGAAATTGCCATTAGTTTTCCTGAGAATACGAAACTATAATAGTTAATTACATGCTATGGTTCTAAACAAAGTAAAAGGCACATGCAGGTGCATTCATTTGGCCTAGGATGTTTAAAAATGATAAGAGAAATGATGGCCTCTTGGGCCTCTTAAAAATGGATTCCAGATAACTTTTATAATAGAATCAAGAAGCTTTGCTGGCTAGTTATAAGCTTTAATGTTTTTATGTCTCTTCTCCTCAAATTCTAGAGAAATTATTGTCTTGAACTTCCTTCAAGCGATGGAAAACATAAAAAGAATAAATTATAATGAATGAAAGGCAGCCATATGTTATAGAATAGGGACTACATACCAGGTCTAGGGTAGAATTGTGATATGTGAACTTGTGGAAACTTGTATTCTTTTACAAGGTTGACTGTTTGAGCAAAATCTCCATCAGTTTCACCTGAAATACCCACATGCATATTATTAAGTAATTATTTTTCAACTTGATCCAGAAGGAATTTACCATAGAGTAGAATACTTAGATATCCTCCTAATTTTCCAGAAGGTCCCTCCCATATCCTTATTCTTCAAATTTTTTCATGTAAAACAGTATGAATGACAAGAAATGCTTGTTTTTTAATCTCTTCTTTTTGGCAGGTAATTATGACATTTAATCCTGCCTGCAGGAAGAATATACAAATATACCATCTTTAAAGGGTCCTGTGGCCTTATTAATTATTAGTTTACTGGAGGAGAAAGGAAATCGAAGACAAGTAATTACATACTAACCAGGAAATCCACAAATTATGTCAGTTGCAATCTGCATCCCTGGCACAAGTTCATTCAAGGTATCTACCACAGTCCTGAACTCACTCACTGTATATTCCCGATTCATTGCCTGAAACAACAAAAGCATTCCTAAAGCTAAGGTGATTATGTTGTATTTAGTGTTTAAGGCATTTACCACTGATTGGTACATGTATTCTTGATTAAATGATGCAGTTACTAAAAGATTGCAGTCTTACAAACAATTTTGGACTTACAGTCAAGATAGCATCACTACCAGATTGAACTGGTACATGAAGGAAGGAGTATACACATGGATGACGCAGAACATCTGCTATCTCTTTCAAATGTTCAAGAATATAAGGAGGATTGGTCATCCCAATTCGTAGCATCGTACTTCCATCAGGAGGAAGTTCAGCAACAATAGCATTCAATAAAGTTGGAAGGTTAGCCCCAATGTCACGACCTGCAAGATTCCATTGACACATTGTCCATTAATAAGCCCTCTCCAAACTATCAATTAAAGAGGTGGAAAATCTTCAAACATGATGTTTAAGGTACATCGATTCTAGAACTGTATAATATAGTTAATTTATCTAAGAAGAACAATCAGTGCATGGACAGATACCACTTCTGATATGTAATGTTATCAACATCAACAGGTTTAAAGCACCAAATTGTGAAATTATGAACCTTCTATCAGAGCTTCGTCAGTTCTTCTAAAAACTAGAGACCATAGGAACATCCAACAAATAGTGTACAAACAAGAAGAAATTACCATATGCGCCAGTGTCTTCACTGCTCAGCCATATCTCCCTGACTCCATCAGCTATGACAGTTTTCACACGCCCAACCTACAGGATTAAAAATGTTAGTAAGACTAGAATAAAATTCTAATAAACATTATTTTCCATCCTCTGAACTTACAAGACTGTCAACAGTGTAGCTCCCCAAATGACCCCGAGCATGCTTTGTCTTGCAATAAGTACAAGCACCTAAACAACCAACATTAATTGGAAGAATCTCAATAAACTTGTTTTTTCTGACCTGTTGGAGAAAATTTAAGTTAAAAGTTAATTCTTATGAAAACAAACCACATCTGTATGCTAGGTGGCAATTACACGTAATACATGAACACAAGGTGAGACAAAAATTGCATTAATTAAAGAAGGCCAACTACTTGATAGACACAGCCACATAAAGAACTACCACTTAAAAATGAAATTGAAATGGCAATAACATAATATGATGAAGACGTTGTACCTTTGGGAGATCTAGGGCTGGCAAAGTCTTGCGGGTCAAAAGCCGCACCTCGTGACCTTTCAGAGTTTCTTCTACTACTTCAACTACACGATCAATTTGCTGCACTCCGACTACACTGACCCCTTCTAGCTCCTTAGTATCTCTACTTCCTTGAGGCACACACCCAGCCACTACCAGTGGCTTTCTTGCTTCTTTACATTTTGATATTAGTGTGTTCATAGCTGACTGACTTGGGGATTTTACTGTGCATCTGAATCAGATAATAGGAATGAACCACAAAAAACAAAATTATGCACATAATTAGAATGTCAAAACCATACACATTTAATCCTTCCATTGTAATCGATAACCAGCACAGTTCAAAGTTATTTTTTCCATCTTAACTACCTTTTTTTTTTTTCAGTAACTGTTATTTTCCATTATTAAGACTCAAAACAACATTATGAAGCTTGTTAACATTAGACTTTTACCATTGCAACATTATTACTCGGAAACAAGAGAGAAACTTATTGGAAAACATTTCTTTTTTCATTTGGGTAGGTGGTACCAGAACAATATAGAATAGAATTATGAATACTGCAGTTTAGTAAAAAATTGATGACAAACAAACAACCAAAAGAGGAACAAAGCTTTACGTGTTTATTAGCCACAGGTCACCCTCCTCAGGATTATCAGTTAAAGCATAACCAAATGCCGAAAGCTGACCCGCCATATATTCGCTATCACTCTGACATCAGGATAAAATGAAATGTAAAAAAATTGAAGAATTGCAGTTTACAATCAATTAGTACTTAAGAGTTAAAGTCTTCAAAGCTACACATTATATGAAATTCATCTAGTTAAAAGGAAAATACTAATGTTTCTTTGAAATAAAACCACAAAAATGTAGCTAATAAAAACTGATTTCTGCTCTGATGTATCTCTTTATTTTTAAACTTAAACAACTTCCTCAATTCCACGAGCATCTAGCTGAAAACTTTCAAAGCAAATTTAAGACCTAAATCAATCCAAAGGAATTAGAAAATAACAGATCAAATTAGAAAGCTTGCCTGGTTATGCGAACACCCAAAAGTCTTGATATATATAGTCTGTAACAGAAAAAAAAAAAAAAATTCAGATTACAGTCTTCAGTATATACATATAAATCGCTACAGAGAACGAGGAGGAGAAGACCTGAGTGCCAGGGATTTTGGGGGAGCTAATATCATGGATTTGAGAGAGCTTAGCGTTGGCAGGATTCGATTTGTTCTTATTCCGCCGGGGATTTACTCCGACAGCGTTCAGTGGTAACCTGAAACCAGGTGGAGCACCGCCGCTGCCGATCAAGAGATCCTCTATATCCTCCATTTTCGTAGAAAACCCGCCGGAGGAAAGAAGGTTTTACTTACAGTTGCAATAAAGCTTGGCGGCCGACGACCGAGTATTTTCATTTCGATATGATCCGACCCGTACATGGGATACATGGTCAAGAGTCTGGACTCAGGACCCAAAAGGGACAAAAGGCCCAAATCCAAAAAGCTAAAGGGCTCAAATCAGCCCAACAAGGTGGGATTATTT
>BPVZ01000030.1:405340-417871 GCA_020521535.1 Rubroshorea leprosula | reverse complement strand
TATTAGTCAAATGTTCATGCAACTTGGTAGCGATCACCTTTCTCTCGGAAGAAAGGTTTACTTTTTTTTTTTTTTTTTTTTTTTTCTGAAGGGATTACATTGGTGATGTGAAATTTGAATCTCAATAATTAAGCTGAGAGATAAACTTTTAACGAGCCATAGAGCCATCAATCCTTAATCTAAGAGATGAAAGTTTAATGAACCATAGAATCATCAAGCCACGAGACCAAAGTGTTAGGAATTTTAAGCACCAGAATCCCACGTAAGCGAAAATGATAAAGAAATTGAGACAACAATTTAATGTGGTTCGACTTATATATCTCTCGACAAGTCTACGTTCACGGAAAAGAAAAAAATAAATCCACTATTAAAAAATATAGTACAATAATTTAAAAACCCTCTCATTCAAGAAGCTCTCAACACCCTAGATTCAATATATAAAAACTCTCAAATTCTCCTTAATACTCTCTCTTAATCTTGACAAAAATTTCTCACAATTTCTCTCTTTTTTTTCTCTCTCAAGAACTCTCCATTAATTTCTCTTGCTTTCTGCCCACTCTTGCTTGCCCATTGCCTTTGCATACATGAGAATTTATAGTGAAAAATACAACACTCATTAAATGGATCAACATGCAATCTTGCATGATTTCAACAAAACAATCCTAACCTACTACTAGCTAGGTTGGTGAAGAAATTTCACCACAGAAAAAGTCCATATGTTCACATGCAAAATCCATGTGTTCACATGGGTTGGAATTTCTACCAACACAAAGTGCAGAAGAAAGGTTTACGTTTTAGAATTGGAAGCCACACTAACATTGCTTATTAGAATTGGTGCGGACTGCACAACAGTTATCTGAAAGAATAATAATTAAAACAGTTTTGATTATTAAAATATAATGTCATTTATCATTTCTTGACTTTCTTGAACTCGAAGCAAAGAGGCAAGAAGAGAAGGGAAAGGTGTGAAAGGGAGAAATCCCTGATTTTGAAAGCTTCAAAATTTCGAAAGGATCATGTTAACTGTAAAAACAGAGTAGATGGTGTGGAACCAAGATCCTTATTGACAGAGAGTTTACAATGAAGGGAGAATCATGATGGAAAAATAATCTGCCTCTTTAGTTTGATCCTAGAGGTATTTAAAGGGTTCCTAATCACAGTTATTCTAGGAATACAATTTTATTCAATTGGTGTTTGGGTATTCTTATCCTATGGGATTTATTCTATCCTTACTTTGATAGGATTATCTCTAGATTGTCTCCACATGTCCTAATTATCATAGGACTTGTTTTAGGATATAACATTTGCCCCCCAATGAAGAAGTTTGAGGATAGTGAAAACTTCAACAAGTGTCTGTCTTTTTCATTGCTCTATTGATCTTGGTTTTGAATTCTGCGCACGTTCCCACTTTTTTAACCATGACTGCCTCGTTAAAAACCTTAACTAGAAAAAACCCTGTGGGATAAAAATCTAGTTTAAGGAAAAAAGAGTGCAAAATAGGTTTTTCCTTTGTGATTTCTGGTGCAGTTTCCTCATTAAAAATTTTTGCTGAAATTAATTACTCTGTAGATTTGTGTTGATTTGTTCAGGTCCTTTCTTGATTTTTCCATATATTCACAGCTGTATTTCCTGGATTTTTCTACTTTTTGGCAGCAATTTTGTGTACGTGGCCCCCGTTGTATGGCTTTTTTGGTACGGCCGGTCCTTTTGGTTCAAACCCCTATTTTCTTGGGATTTTATGCAATTTATCCTTTTGGCTAGATGGGGCTTTCTTTGAGTTTCACGATTCTTCCTTTTCTTTTTTGTTTGACTTCCTCTTGATTTCTTTTTGTCTTCTCTTGCTTTTCTCGATTCTTCCTTTTCTTTTTTGTTTTCTTCTTTTTGAGAGAAAATTTCTTTAATCTTGTGGTTTGATCAGGCCGATTATCTTGTGATGGTTGTTAACCCCTCTACTTCCGGTTCTATTCTGACTTTTGCTTCTGGCTCTGTTTCGGTCCTTGCTTCAGGTTCTATTCCGGTCACTGCTTCTGGCTCTGTTCTGGTCACTGCTTTCAGCTCTGTTCCGGTCACTGCTTCCAACTTTGTTCCGATCTCTGCTTCTGGCTTTGCTCTGATCTCTGCTTCCGGCTTTGTTTCGTCCTCTGCTTCCGGCTCTGTTCCGATTTTTGCCTCTAATGGTTCTTCTGTTGATGATGCGGGTGTCCTTCCCTCTTCTTCTGAGCCGGAGTTCTTTGATATTTTTCGCCTTCCCCTCAATGCGGATGGGAAGTTTGTTGTGAAGGGCGCTTTATGTCATGTGGAGAAGGATCCCGTGGTTCCTTCCATTCCTACAGAGGTTCCTTTGATTTCTTCTTCAAAGGGTGGAAAAGTTGTTCTTCCTCTAGGCTCGACGAAGGTGTTCTGTGATCTTGACAAAGTGTCTTGGGTTACCAGTAGTTGTGATGTGGATGAAATTAGGGAGATTTATAGAAAGAACTTGATGGATCTGCAGGTTTTTCTTCCTCAACATCCGGTGGGCCGCGCGGCATTTCAATGCCTTTCTCCTGATATGTGTGTGTACAAGGATCAATTTGCATGTGGGTTGTGTTTTCCTTTGCATCGTTTTTTCCTTGAGATTTGTGATGAATTCTCCATTAGCCTTCCCCAATTGGCTCCTCGTGCTATTACTTATATTGTTGCTTTTATTGTGAGATGTTTCCTTCTCAGGATTACACCTACCCGTGAGCTTTTTTGTTTCTTTTTTCATTTAAAAATTGTTGAGCCCACTGGTAGTTGGTATTATTTTTCGCGTAGAGTGCTAGAGTTTCAAGGTGTGGGTGATAAAAAACGTCACTGGGGTAATAGTGTTTTTGTGGATCCCTTGCCTGGTTATGATTCCAATAATTAGCATAAGAGGTTCTTCTTTCTGAGTACCCCTAAGGATGTTGATTTTCCTTCTCTCTGGCAGGTCCTTCGTACTACTATTGTTGAGGTTCTGCTTTCGGTAGATGATTATAAGGCTGTCCATAAGTTTGTTACCGAACCATCTGTGAGCATTGCAGAGTTGATTGTTCGTGAGAATTTGATTGATGCGGGTGTCTGGGTTCCTGGTTCTTGTGACTCCTACTCTGATTTTCTTGTTCCTTTGGTTCCTTCTAGCTTTGAGGGTTCTCCGAAGCCTGAACGATCCTTAAAACGGAAGACTAGTGAAAAGAGTCCGACTGCTATTCCTAGTTCTTTTCTTGGTTTTGCTGGTATCTTTTTTTCTTTCTGCTTGGCTTTTCTTGATATTTTCTTGTTTTTTCTCTTCTAGTTATATTTCTTTTGTATGTTTCAGATGGCATAAATACCTTTGCTATTTTGAGTCGTTCTGCCAAGATTGAAAAGCTTGAGAAGGTTGATAGAACTGTGAAGACCGAGAAAATATTGGCTGAGGAAGTTGAGAAGGCTGCTGGTAAGTCTAAGGGGGTTGTTCCTCAAAGGGCGCCTTTAGTTGTGAGGAGGTCTAAGAGATTGAAAAGTACTTCTTTTAAAGCAACTTCCACAAGTGGTTCTGATAAGGGTGTGGCGGAGGGTTGTGTTATTGAGGTTGATAAGGAGGTTCCTGCTTCCTTTGTTTTTCCTGATGATGAGTTGCAACAGTTCTTTTCAGAGGGGAGACTCTTGATTTCTTCTTTTATGGACTTTATTGTTAGGAAAAGCTTTTCTAAGCCTTTGACGAGGTTGCCTTTGAAAGATGTCGTCCGCCCCGGTATGACTTTTTCTTTATTGTCCTCATGTTAATTTTCTTTTTCCCTATTGGTTTATTGTACCTTCCTTCTTGTGCAAGTTATGATATCGGCTTTGAGGGTCCTTCCATTATTGGGCATAGTTCCATTGCCCGCGAATCTTCTAAATCCATGCTGTTGGCTGGTGACAAAAATTTGCTTTCAAATTTTCCTTTGGAGGCTCTTCATGACATGGCCGTTCATCATTCTACTAGTGTATGTGTTTTTCCTTCTTTGTTGTGGTTGATCCATTGTTTTTGTTGCGGTTTTATTTTTAATGTTTTTCTTTGCTCGTGTTTTAGGTTGTTGCTGTACTATAGCATATGAAGGAAATTCTCCTAGATAAGGAAGATTCCTCTTATCGTGCTGCTGCTGATTTGTCTGAGATGCGGGAGAGGAGCAAGGATCTATTAAACTTGTGCCGCCAGCTTCATTTTGAGAAAACAACATTGAGAGCTAATTCTATCGAGGTTGAGAGGTTGAAGAAAGAGCTAACTATGCTCCAGGAATGTTATGATTTGTTGAAGAAAGAGAAAGAACTTTTCTCTTCTTCTACTGCTGCTGAAAAAGCGTCTTTGGAGTCCTCTGTTTTGGCTTTGCAACGACAGTTGGGTGATCTTTCTTCTGTGAATTCTGCTTTGGAGAGGTCCGTCTCAGATCTGAAGGTGCAGGTTTCCTCTCTACAAGCTTCGTTTTCTTCCATCATTCAGTCTTTTAAGGAGTCTCTTGAAGGTAAAGCCTTCGCTCTTTCTAGTAGTTTGGGTTATTTTAATCTTGCTGTCAAGCTTATCAAGTTGCTGCTCCCTCGTCGTGGGCTGATTGTGTCTGACCGTCTTGCTGAGTTTAAGGATATGGATGTTGCTGCATTGATTCATGCTGATCCAGATTTGAAGAGAACTTATGATCAGGGTCCTAGTGCTATTTTTCTGGATGATTCTCCTAGGCAAGCATCTGAAGGTACTGGTAGCTCCTGGGATGTGGGAGATTCTGCCATAGCTGTCTATAGCAGGGGTAGCTCTGTTGATGTGGAGGTTTCATAGGGTGCCTCCCCTTCTTCGCCTGCATAGCGAGCCTGGGAACTGCAGATATATTGGACTTGTTTTTTGTTTGTCTTGGGTTTTTTGTCATGCCTTGCGTTGTGCTTCTTATCAAGACTATATATATGGAAAATATGTTTTCTTATTTTCTGAAATTTGCCTTAACCTCTGTGGTGCATTTTGCATGGCTTTTATTTGGGTATTTATGTACATCCAAATTTGCTCGCAGCTTTTTGCTTGTCTGTGTAACTTCTGCTTGGGTATTTAATGTACATCCAAACTTGCTCACAGCTTCTTTTTGCTTGCGTAACTTTTGCTTTGATATTTATGTACATCCAAACTTGCTCGCAGCTTATTGTTGGTCTGTGCAACTTCTGCTCGGGTATTTAATGTACACCCAAACTTGCTCACAGCTTCTTTTTGCTTGCGTAACTTTTGCTTGGATATTTATGTACATCCAAACTTGCTCGCAGCTTATTGTTTGTCTGTGCAACTTCTGCTTGGGTATTTAATGTACACCCAAACTTGCTCACAGCTTCTTTTTGCTTGCGTAACTTTTGCTTGGATATTTATGTACATCCAAACTTGCTCGTAGCTTATTGTTTGTCTGTGCAACTTCTGCTTAGGTATTTAATGTACACCCAAACTTGCTCACAGCTTCTGTAACTTTTGCTTGGATATTTATGTATATCCAAACTTGCTCACAGCTTATTATTTGTCTAACCATATTTTTGTTTTATCTGGATATTATGTGTTTGCTAAATTTCTCGTTTTATTCAAATGAAAGTCGCAATATTAATGGAGAATATTTTACAAGATTACTTTCCTTTGCTTACTGGTGGTATTTCTTAAGGTGCACAGCATTCCAGGTCCGTAGGATTATTGCTCCAGTGGGGCGTATCAACTTGAAGGCTCTGTTGCCTAAATCTTCCTTGATGAGGTATGGTCCTTCCCAGCTTGAGCGTAGCTTTCCTTCTCGGGAATTTCTTTCTAAGACCTCTGCTTTTCTTAGTACCCAATCTCCTTTGCATAGGTTTTTGGGTTTTACCTTGCGGTTGTAATATTTTTCTGCTTTTCTATGGTAACTTGCCATTCGTATTTGCGATAAGTTCCTAACTTCTTCTAGCAAATCTAGGTTGGCTCTTAAGGTCTCTTTGTTTTTGTGTTCATTGTAGTGGCTGGCTCTATGCGTTGAAATTCTGGTTTCTACTGGAATGACTGCTTCTGTTCCGTATGTTAAATTGAATGGGGTCTCACCAGTGGATGTGCGGTACGTGGTTCTGTAGGCCCATAATGTGTATGGTAGTTCCTCTGTCCATGCACCCTTTGCCTTTCCTACCTTCTTTTTCAAGCTATCTAATATGATTCTGTTGGCAACTTCTGCCTGTCCATTTGACTCTGGGTAAGCTACTGAAGCAAATCTCTGCTCAATTTGTTCTGGTGTTTTTCCTTCATTTTCTAACTGAGCTTTGATTGTGAATCGTCTTCCAGATTCTGTGCTTGACAGAATTCTTTGAAAGATTCGCTTGCAAATTGGGTCCCATTGTCCGTGATCAGGATTTTTGGTGTTCCAAACCTACATATGATGCATATTTTTACAAACTCTTCTATTTTTTGTTCTGTTATTCTGGCTACTGCCTCAGCTTCTACCCATTTCATGAAGTAGTCTATTGCAACTATAAGGTACTTCTTTTTTCCTTTTGCTTCTGGGAAGGGCCCAACGATGTCCATCCCCCATTTTGTGAAGGGCCATGGAGCTGTCACCATATGCAGAGGATTTGAAGGTTGGTGTTGTATTCGAGTGAACCTTTGGCATTTGTCACATCTCTTGACGTACTCCCTTGTATCCATCTTCATGGTTGGCCAAAAATATCCTTGGCGGAGGATTTTGTATGATAGTGATTCTGCTCTTATATGGTTGGAACATTCTTCTTCGTGAATTTCTTCCATTACGATTTTTGCCCGTTGGGTGTCAAACATCTAAGCCATGGCTGTGTGTATGATCTTCGATAAAGATGATCACCAAGGATTGTATACCACGTTGCTTTTCTTTTCACTTTCTTTGCTTCTTTCTTGTCTTTAGGTAGATCTCCATTAGAAAGGTATCTTTTGATTGGATTCATCCAGGTTTCTTCTTCTTCTTCTTCTATCTTTAGGATTTCTTCTTCAGATATTGAGGGGGAGCTCAGTTCTTCAACGTATATCTCTTTTCTTGATTCTATGACTCTTGAACTTGCTAATTTGGCCAACGCATCAGCTTTTGAATTTTCGATTCTTTTTATATGGTGCATTTTGTATCCTTTGAATGGTTTAAGGAGTTGCGCAGCTTTTTCTAGGTATTTTGTCATTACTGTTTCCTGAGCGTTAAAATTTCCTTTTATTTGGTATACTACTAATTGTGAATCACTAAATACTTTTATGTACTCTGCATTCACAGCTTTTGCTAACCGAAGTCCTCCCAATAGAGCCTCGTACTCTGCTCTATTGTTGGATGCCTCAAATGTAAACTTTAGTGCGTATTCAAAGGTTTCTCCTTCTGGTGATGTCAGTATGATTCTTGTGCCACTCCCATTTTCACTTGATGATCCATCAACATGGAGGACCCAGCAAAGGTCTAGCGAAATTACCCTTGCTTGCTCTTCTTCTATTTCTGATGATTGTTGTTTTTCGAGGGGTGTTGGTAAAGGTGTGTCAAGCGCAGCTTTTTCTTCCTTACTCAATTCTACTATGAAATCTGCCAAAATCTGCCAAAATCTGAGCTTTTGTAGCTTTTCGTGGCTGGAATTCCACATCACATTCTGTAAGCTCAATGCTCCATTTTACCAGCCTTCCTACTAAGTCTAGTTTGTGCAATACATGCCTCAATGGATAATTGGTGAAGACTATAATTTTGTGTCCCAGAAAGTAATATCTGAGTCTTCTGGCTGCTATGATTACTGCATATGCTAGTTTCTCTAAAGGTGCATACCTTTTTTCTGGTTCTTGCAGTACTTTGCTTACGAAGTACACAGGTTTTTGCCTTTTTTGTTCTTGCCTGATTAAAGCTGCACTAATTGCTTCTGTTGTTGCCACTATGTATAGGAATAATGTCTCTCCGAGGCTAGGCTTGCTAATCAAGGGTGGGGAGGCCAGGTATGCTTTTAATTGTTCAAAAGCTTTCTGGCAATCTCGTGTCCATTCAAAGTTTTTCTTTCCTCGCAGGATTTTAAAGATGGTTAAACACCTTTCTGCAGATTTTGATAGAAATCTTCCAAATGCCACAATTTTTCCCGTAAGGTGTTGTACTTCTTTTATTGAAGTTGGGGGTTTGATTTCTATTATTGCACACACCTTTTCTAGATTTGCTTCAATACCTCTGCTCGTCAACATGAAGCCTAAAAAGTTTCCAGCCCTTACCCCGAACATACATTTAAAGGGTTTAATTTCATGCCATATTCCTGTAGTATGCTGAAAACTTGCTCTAAGTCTTATGGATGCTGATCTAGACTTCTGCTTTTTATTATTAGGTCATCGACATATACTTCTACACACTTTCTTTTCAACAACACAAAGATTTTGTTTGCAAAACGCTGGTATGTTGCTCCTGCGTTTTTTAGGCCAAATGGCATCACTATGTAGCAGTATGTTTCTCCTGCCGCAATGAAAGCTGTTTTGTCTTGATCCTCTTCTACCAGTGGGATTTGGTTGTATCCGGAATAAGCGTCACAAAAACTGAGTACTTCATATCCGGAGGAATTGTCCACTAACTCATCTATGTTTGGTAATGCATAGTTGTCCTTGGGGCACACCTTATTAAGGTCAGTGAAATCAATGCACATGCGCCATTTCTCATTTGCCTTTTTTACCATGACGACGTTAGATAACCACTCACTGAAGTTTATTTCTTTTATAAATCCTACTTCTTTTAATTTCTCTATTTCTTCCTTTATAGCTACGGTTCCTTCGGCTCCAAATTGTCTCATCTTTTGCCTGACCGACACAACTTCTGGGGGTACCCCGAGCCTATGGCATGCGACTTTAGGGTCTATCCCAAGCATGTCAGCTGCACTTCCTACAAATGTACCTTCATTCCTTCTTAAGCATTCTTCTAGTTTTGCAGTAAATTCTGGGTCCATATCTGCTCCTACATTCGTTGTTTTGTCTGGATTTTTTGAGGTGAGTACCACAGATTTGGTGCGATCAATGGACTCTGCTCGTTGTTCGTTTATACCTTCTCGTGCATCCATTGTATTTACCATCAATGCTCTTCTTCTCCAAATGTCACCTGTTGCAATTAAATCCCAGGCTCGAGACTTAGGCCGCAGTTTCCGGGCTTCTGATTGTTCAAAGACTTGTGCTGTGACAGTTTCCTGAATTTCTACAAATCTTCCTCTTGCTACTCCAATACCTTTTGGCATAGGGAATTTGATCATCATATGGCTTGTAGAGATTACTGCTTGTAAGCCATTCAATCCTGGTCTTCCTAAGATTGCATTAAAAGAGCATGGTATGTCTACGACAAAGAAGTCCAAAGTTACCACAGCTTTTTGAGCAGTATCGCCAACATGGATAGGTATTGTGATGATTCCCACTACTGGTACCTCCTTTCTCGACGGTCCTACTAATAGGAATTCACAGGGTCTTATAAGTTGTGCTGAGAATCCCAACTTTTTGAAAACTTCATGTGTAAGTATATCTCTGCAACTTCCTATGTCTATTAATATTCTTTTTAATATTTTTCCTTGCCGGAGGTTTCTGTCTTCAACTATTACTTGTATCATTAAGGGTTCATGAGGATATACTTCCATTTGTTGCAGGTCTTTTTCTGGAAGCTGATTACCTCGCTTTTTCTTAAGAATTCTTTGCTTCCAGTGTTATTGGGGGGGTTTTTTATTTGCTGCGTACTTAAGATGGTAAGCTTACGATGTTAATGGTCCCCACAACTTGTAGTGGCTATTCTTCTTCTTTCTTTTTTTCTCCAGGTTTTTTGTGCTGATCATTCCTATTCCTGCTACCGTCGTTTGTTTTAACGAATTTCTGAAGTGCTCCTCATCTTATTAACCTCTCAATTTCTATTTTCAATTGTCTACATTCCTCTGTATCGTGTCCGTGTTCTCCATGAAAGGCGCAAAATCATGTCTGATCTCTTCTAGTTGGGTTACTCGCCATTCTAGCCGGCCATTGAAGCTTCTCTGTCTTCTTTGCTACGTTGAAGACCTCTGTCCTGTTGGTGTTTAAAGGTGTGAGTGTTGTGTATCCCACAAATTCTCTTTGCGTCCTGGGGTGTCTTTCCCTCAAGTTGTATCTTGACTGTTTTCTATCTTTGATACTTCTATTATCTATATCTTTTTCTATTTTTCGCTTTCTTCCTTCTTCTGAATTTGATGTTTCTTGTGCCTCTTTTACTGTCAGCCTTTCTTCTACTCTGAAGTATCTTCCGCCCTTCTTAAGAGATCATTAAGGCTGGTGGGCTCTTGTTTGTTTAGAGATCTATAGAAACTTGAGTCTTTGAGTCCGTCCATTAGAGCATGCATTGCCACGCTTTGGTCCAATCTTTCTACTTGCACAGTTTCGTTGTGAAATCTTGCTATGTAGGCTCTTAGTGACTCTCCTGTTTTTTGTTTAATTGTTAAAAGATGATAGTTGGTCTTTCGAGGAGCTCTGCTGGCCGTGAAGTGATTGATGAACATATTCGCAAATTGATCAAAGGTCTGGATAGATTTTTTTGGCAATGTTGTGAACCAAGCTTGCGCAGCTTTCCTGAAAGTTGTTGGGAATTGCTTGCATAATAGAGCATTTAAGGCTCCATATACCATCATTGCCATTCTATATCCTTGCACGTGTTCCACTAGGTCTTGAGTTCCATCGTACTCAGCTAGCTGCAGAGTTTTGAAGTTTGCTAGCACAGGTTCCTTAATGATGTCGTCTATAAAGGCTTTTTCTACTGAAGCTATGTGTACTGGTTCTGCATACCTCTACCTGCCTGCTTCTATTTTTGCCAGATGTTGTCGCAATACCTCAATTTCTTTGTAAACACCGTCATCATGAACCTGTGTTTCTGTTTTTTGTGCACCTGCTGCCATGAATGTGGCTTCCTGGACTTGTTGGCTAGCCTTCCTTTGGTTTGAATGTGTACGAGGTATCATGTTTTTACTCCGAAAATTGTATTGAGTGAAAGTTGAGGATGGTTATAAGCTCGTGTCGATTGCCAACTCTGTCGATCTTGAAGGTACGTAGCTTTCATCTTGATTGTTGTTTCCTCGTGCTGAATCTTGCTCCTTCCCTTCAAGTGTCCTGGCGTCACTTCATGATAAGCATTCTCGTTTAGCTTCTTGTGACGAGGTGTTTGTAGCCTTCATCATAGATGCTATGGCCTACTTGATTGCTTTTAAACTTTGCCTTGTTTCTTCCATGCCTTGTGTAAGTTTCTATATTTGTGATGCTACCGTTGAGTCTGATGGTTTGGCTTTGTTGACAGTATCTCTTGGATTCGTGCTTGATGAAGAGGAGTTGCTCATTCTAGCTTTGCTTCTGAACCTGGGGTGCTTTTGCTAGGGGGCGATGAATTTTTTGAATTTTTCATGCGATATTCGTGGATCAAAAAGAACTCAGCCCCACAGTGGGCGCCAAATGTTAACTGTAAAATTAGAATAGATGGTGTGGAACCAAGATCTTTATTGATTGAGAGTTTACAAGGAAGGGAGAATGATGATGGAAAAATAATCTGTCTCTTTAGCTTGATCCTAGAGGTATTTAAAGGGTTCCTAATCATAGTTATTCTAGAAATACAATTTTATTCAATTGATATTTGGGTATTCTTATCATATGGAAATTTATTCTATCCTTACTTTGATAGGATTATTTCTAGATTGTCTCTACCGGTCCTAATTATCATAGGACTTGTTTTAGGATATAAAAGATCATAACCATATAATTCTTTGAAACAAAATTTTATTTCAGGGTCTCGATTTTGGTCGTACAGACAATGAACTCCTCCTCCAGCAACAGCACAAACAGCGATAGCAATAGCAGTAACACCAATTCCGGCGGTGTCAACCGAGATCTGGACCCGTACTTCCTGGAACTGGCTCGGCTTGCCTCGTCTCCGACTCCCACCGATATGGACAAGGATGAAGAGGCGCCAACGGAGCTCAATACTATTAACAGCTCCGGTGGGCTCATTTTGGTGGCGCTGGATAAGCTGTCGATGAAGTACACGGGCAGGGGCCTCCATTCGCACGATGTAGGAGTCGCCCAGGCCAACAAGCCGGTGCCTATGAAGCGGCTGTTTTACTACTTTGAGATTTACGTGAAGGATGCTGGGGTTAAGGGACATATAGCCATTGGATTCACCAGTGAGAATTTCAAGATGCAAAGGCAGCCCGGGTAAATTTGGGGCTTTTTTTTTTTTTTCATTCTTTATTATTAGTTGGACTGTGTTGCTTCATCATGGAGTTTGCTTCTATTCCTATGCCTGGTAACTGAATCTTTTGCTTTAGTTGGTTGCTGGAAAAAGAGAGAATAAAAATTGGAAATTTTCAGGGAATTTTTGTTCGTGGTTTGATTATTTGTCCTGAATTTATGTTAATTTTATTGGCAATAAAAGAAAAAGCTTCTTGTAATTGAGGGACCATAGATTGTTTCTTGTAATTTGGTTTTGAATGGTATCTTGAGAAGTGTACGAAAGTGAGGAAGAAGATGCAGACAGAAAAAGAAGGGGATTATTTGGCCATTTTAGGAGATATATAATTTATCTTGAGAACCTGTCC
>BPVZ01000030.1:360534-370757 GCA_020521535.1 Rubroshorea leprosula | reverse complement strand
AAGCTGTTTTTAACAAAAACAAATTAGTGGTTTTCCTCAAACCAAAGTAGACCATGGTTTAGTCTCATTTAGTTAGGTTATGCAAAAGGTTCTAGAAGAAAACTCAGTTGTCCGAAAAAAGGTTTGTTATGATAAAGAGATAATGATGATGATGATGAGTAGACCTACCGACCCTTATCGGACGGTTATTATTTAATACTAAAATAATCATTAATTTAACATGAAACCACGTGTTTGGTACCTTAGGATGGGGGTCCACATCCCACGAGGAATGGTGGATCTAAATCTCTTTTCGGTATTCTCCCCTACCTAAAAGTGCCAGCTCAGCCGCTGATTTTGTGGGTACTGAATATTTTTGTATTATTTTAACATTATCATGAGAACATTATTGGATGGGTCAAGTCATATGATTTATACCTCAATTCACATGTTAGTCCTACATATCTTTTCTATGCCAACTCAATGTTATTTGTTTTGGATAAACATAGTGGGCAAGTGAATAGTGACAATTAACCTCCTCTAACTAAAAGTAAGAGGTTTTAGTTTGACTGATTCAATATTTAAGTGAAATCGATAAAAAAAATAAAAAAATTATTATTTATAATGTAATTAAAAGATTGAAACAAGTGTTCTTTGAGAAAAATAGAATGTTACTTCAAATTGAAAATTAATTGTAAAAGTCAATGAAGCAAAGAAATGTCTAATGTTTGCAAAATTTTCTTTAACATGTACATGTTAAGGAAGAGAGAGAGAGAAAGAGAGAAAGAGAAGAAGATGGGAAAGAGCATGTGGCATGTTTGGGAGGTAGGTAGCCGGAATCTCTGAGTAAAATAATTGAGAACAGTTGGTTAGTTAAAGGTTGGTGGGGGAATGGGTGAAGGGAGATGGGGTCATCATGTGGAAAACAGTAGGGGTACTGGATTCCAGCATTAACGGCAATGGGATTTTGGCCAACCAAACATGTCCTCTCTCTCTTGCAAAGAAAATTCAATTTGGACTAATATGCCCCATTATTTATGGCCCAGCTAAGCTTTTGCTTTCAAGTTAAATATTTAATTTAGTCCTTCAACTATTATATGAATTTTTGATTTGAACTTTAAATTAAAAAAATCTTTAATTTGGTATTTAAATTATTGTACGGATTTCAATTTGATTCTTATTATTTACCAATTTACCTCAAGTTGGTTTTTTCGTTAAAAACCAATTGATATGTTTTGTTATTAATGTGACACATAACTATTAAGTTATTGTTTTTCATTGTTAAGTTATTATTTTTCACTATTAAGTAATGGATACGTAAGCTGTCTTTTTGTATGAAATGACCAACTTGGGATAAATTGGTAAATAGTAAAGACCAAATTGGGGGTTGTACAATAGTTCAGGGACCAAATTAAGAATTTTTTTAGTTCAAGGATTAAATCAAAGATCCGTATAATAGTTTAGGGACCAAATTAGGATTTTAACCTTTGCTTCCCTCTTTTGACATTAAATCCCAATACACTCTTATTGATGTGTAAAGAATAAGCATACAGGTCATGTTCATGCAAATCCTTGTATGATAAGGCATGGTTTACAGGCTTAGTGAATAAGCAAAAGACACTTACAAATAAGAAAATGCATCTGCATTATAGCAAGTGGACAATTGTGAATTTGTGATAAGAACTCAGAAAGGGAAAATGGAGAGAAAGGTGTGGGAAGATGGAGGTTGGTAGATTGGTGACGTTGGAAATTTCAACTACTTTTGTTTGTTATTTATCTCTCATCGATTCATCTTTTCTTTTACTTATATTTCCCCACCCCTATCCATTCTTGTTTCTGGACATGTCTTTGTCTTGCTTTTTTGCTTGCTTTTTGTGGTATGGGCTATAATTATATAAATAGGGTTAAATCGAAAGGATGACACTAGAAAGATAGGAAAGAAATTATCATCTAGAAGGAAATGTAAAAGTGCCCATGTATGCATGAAAATGACTGTATTAAGGTTCAACCAACCTCTATTTTTGTATCATTGTTGTTAAGGAAAGAAGTAGAAATTGAAGTGTATTTGATGTATTAGCTATATGTAACGTAGGGTAAACATGGGATAATAATATGTGGATAACTTAATTATTTTAACAATTTTTATTTGTAACTTTTACATATAATTAAATAAATAAATGCATATAACATTATAAATCGTGATAAAAAAAAATAGCATATAAGATTATATAAAAAAAATTTATACATAAAAATTGTCTCTAAATCATTTTTTATATTATAACATACATAATATTAATTCTTTTTTAAATCCACTTTTCACTAAACTAATTATTTAAATTTAGAATTTTTTTTATCTTAGTTGTACAATGAGAGGTAACCATCTCTCATCTTTTATCTCATTCCATCCACATGTCATGCGATTCAAATTTAGGATTTTTTGTTTCCAATGAAAAAAAATTATCATTAAATTATTTAAATAGTTGGTTTTAAATTTAAAATCTTAAATTTTATAAATTGAAACACTTATTTAAAGAAAAATAAACGTCTCATTGAACTTCTATAACATATTAATATATCTTTGGACGCGACACTGATTCAAACATATAGTATATAAAAGCACGTCTTAGTACTTGTTCTAAAAACAAAAGATAGGCTTGCCACTCTTAAATCTCTCCATATTAAGTACAATTTGAATTAATTTATTCTAATTTTGGAAGTTTCATACTCAAATGATGAGGTAAATCTTCCCATTGAAATAATTAAAAGGGCTAATAACTACTTTAGCAGAGAGCCAGCGAGAAAAACTGCACTACGCACATGATAAGAAAAGTTAGCATTAAGCAATCAACATGACGGCAATCCCAAAAAATGGATAAAAACCCATAAATAAGAGTTTGGTGGGAGGAGTGGACATTAATATGCAGTCTGACTGTGTCTCTTCTTCTCATTTAATTCCAGCTGGCCTCTTCCCTTGTTCTAGTGTTGAATATTAATTCATTTTTTCTCCAATTTTTCTTGCCATTTGCTTCTTAGCATTTGCTTTCGCACCTACCTTCGGAAAAAATTCTATTGTCATCATTACCTATAACTATGATTGCGGTTTTTGAATTAATTAATTAATTAATTGAGTGCTGTAGCCTGTGGGGAAAATAGAATGCAATTATGAAATTACAATGAGATTTTTCTTATTTTACACTACTAGCATTATAAAAATAAATTTTTTTAATTTGTACCTTAACATATAAATTAAAAACATGATTAATATATTTTTAATTATTAAAATATATAAAAATAAAAAAATTAATATTAATATTAATTTTAATATCACATAATTAAATTAAATTAAATTAAATAATTATTAGAATTAAAATTATCTTATTAATAATTATAAAATATGTCACCGTTGACATGATCTTTTGGAAAAAAGGAAAAATAGGGCAAAAGAGATGGAATTTCTTCTAGAAAACAGGTAAAAGGATTTCATGCATTTCTATTGGGCTAAAACCAACATTTAGCTCCTCATCTTACAAAATTAATTGATTTTAACTCTCAATCTTATAATTTTACATTTTTAACCTTTTATCTTATAAAATTAGTAAATTTTAGCCCCTCACCTTATATTATGACACTTTTAACCTATTATCTATACGAATTGAAGACAATAGTCATTATTTAACATCAAACTTTAATGTTCTATTGTTGACTGTCAGTTCTGTTAGCTGACTATCAATTCTGTTAACTGATTGTCAATTCTGTTAACTGATTGTCATTTATGTTAGCTGACTGTTAATTTTGTTAACTAACTGTTAATTTTGTTAGTTAATTGTTAGCATCCGTTAGCATCCCGTTAATAAAACTAACAAATAAAATTGAATTTAAATTTCATATTTTTTATAACGGAATACTAATAGATGTTAACAATCAAGTAACAAAACTAACAGAACGTTATAACTTTATGTTATGTGAGGGTTATTTTCTTTAATTTGTATCAGTAATAGGCTAAAAATATCATAATATAAGGTAAAAGGTTAAAACCTACCAATTTTGTAATGTGAGAGGCTAAAACTTATCAACTTTGTACGATAAAAGGCTAAAACTATTATGTTATGAGGTAATGAGATAAAACCTATCAATTTTGTAAGGTGAAATGTTAAATGTTGGTTTTTGCCGTTCTATTGTTAGAAGGAGCCTAGGCCTTATCCTAGCATGTACGGAATAGTGGAATACGGATATGATGAGTGAGGCTCGGTTAAGGCCGAAACAAGGCTTGGGTCCACCCTCTGTTACTAAAGCAGAAGAGGGTGGCATATTTTGTAGTTTATTGGGCCTTTTAAATTTTGGGTTAGATTCGAGTCTAAAGTTGCGGGCTCTGTATCTGTAAGGTTGAATTTGAATGTTGCAGGCCTTTGATTGAGCCCACTTCTCGTAACAAGGGGTGGAAGAGGGATATGGCGGCGGGCCCCTTCGGCCAACCATCAAGGCTATGGCCTTTGAGTTCTGACTCCTTAAACAACAACAACAAGATAACGAAATTGGACCATTAGGAACGGCCCAATCCCTAAAGATTACTCTTGTTTAACGATGTAATAATTAATAATAATAAATGCACTTCTTGACCATATATTTATAGAAAAAAATAAAAATTAATTATTAATTATTAATTATTTAATGAAATTTATGTACATGATATTGGTATTAAAATTAATGTTAATTTTGCATTTTTTAACTAAATTAATAATTAAAACAATACATTTATTGTACTACAAAATTGTGTCTAAAAAAAATTATGCTAATCTCTATCTGCTCATAAATGCCCACATACACATATATAGTCGTGTTTAAATATTTTGTGCCAAAAAAATAGCAGGCGTTTAAATATTGTCACATGAATATTGTGTGGCTTCCATATGATTTAAGATTTTTTTGGTTTTTGGTGGAAGACAACTTTTATTACCAAAATAACAATAAATACAAGACCGATAGTATAAAAATACGAAATATAACATGACCATCACTGATTCCACTTACCTCTTCACATTTATAATTTTAAAACACTTTTTTTTTTCTTAATATAGAACAAGATAATATAAAACCATAAGAAACATAAATATTCAAGCTTAAATTTTATACAAAATTAAAAAATTTTCTAAAAAAAATATTAAACTTTTATTACCATATCTCATTCTTTACTTTACCTCATCTGCATGTTATACGACTCAAATTCAGAATTTTTTATTTTTAATTAAAAAAAAATAAATATTGAATTACTTAAATTATTAACATAAAAATATAATAATTACTAAATTATAAAGAAATTCTCTTTAAACTCTCAACTTTTAAATCAATTAGTGATGTAGCATAAATTCAATTTCACTCGATTTATTATATAGTAATAGTAACTTGTGAGCATAGCAATGCCGTAACATAAAATATAAAGAGTGGGATGACATGTCATGATCAGGCCAGGGAGAAAACGGGTATACAAAATTGATGGTGACGTGTCGCGAAGGAATGGCCTCTTCTTTTCTTTAAAGCATTAATTGAGCGCTTTTAAAAATCTTTGTCATCTCTATGCAAATTCCAACCTGACACCACGAATTACGAAATCCCTCAAGTCTAAAAAAGTGTGTATCTTTAGCCCTTACATTTTTGCCAAAATGCAAACTCATCCTTCAAAATTTTCATTTTTTTTTAGATTTTTTAACTTGTGATTTTAAGGTATATTTATTATATATTTTTATTATTAATTTATATAAAAATAAAGAAAATAAATTTTGCTTTTAACACTAACACCATATGAAATATTTTAATCCCTCTTTTTTAAATTAATTTAGCCTTTTAATTTTGATGGTCATAGTTAAATTAGAAAAAACAATTATCAAACTTTTTTTAATAATTAAACTAAATAATGTCTGTTTAATTAGGTTGTAGGTAGTACTCTAGTTCTCATCATTATTTCATAGTTTTTATTTTAAATTTAAACTTTAAAGTAATAATTTTTCAATAATTCTTTTACATTAATTTTAGTACATTGATAAAAAGAATAGAATTTCACTTAAATTTCACTCATTATATTTATACAAATTTTAATTATTTATTTTTTTTATTTTTAATAGTTAAGATATATTATAATTTTTTAAATAAAGAGATAATTATCTTGAATAAATATGATAAAAAATAAATAAATTTCAATTATTAAGAATAAAAAAATAAATAACCAAAATTTTACAAAAATATGAATTATTTTGATTTCAAAATTTGGAGAATGACTTTCTCCCCCCACTCTCGACTACCTCATAACTAATATCTACAAATTCTAACTCCTTTTTTTTCTTTGAGAAGGTGAATTATGTTTTTAATCAAAGTTCAAAGAATAATAAACCCTTTTATCTTTTCCATCCTCTTAGGAATAAAATGATTAAGCCTCCCAAAACCCTTTTTCTCTTCTCTGCCTTTACCTTCCCGCCTCTTTGTTAAGTCGTCTCCCTCCTCATTCTCCTCAATCCTCGTGCACTTAACAAATATCTTGAAAAAGGATTTGTCTTTGACACACAAAGTGCGGAAATGGGTCACTGAAATGCGCGACAGGGATGCAGAAGCTTTTACGGCGAAGCCCTTATGGCCTTATCCTCTGCACTACTGCCGCTAAACCTTCTCTTCCGTTTCTCTCCTTGCCCTTAACAAATCTCTCTCTGGGCTTCAATAGCAGTAAGGTCCTTCTCACAATGCACACGGCGACTTTCCCTGGCGGTGGTTCGGCGCTCGCCGCTAAACTACCCGGAAAACCCTCTATTTCTGCGCGGTTTTACGCCCCCACATGCGGAATTGATCGATGCTCCATGGATACTGGAACCCATTTTCGGGCCTGGACGGGCCGTGTCTCTATACGCCCCGCCTGGTGCCATACGGGCGGTACGGATGGCTTGGATTCCACTGTGGAGGGTTCGAAGGGTTCTGGAGAAGATTCCACCAGCCCGACTGAGAAAGGAGAAAAGGGTGATGAAGAGAAGCCGATTAGGCTGAGTAGGAAGCATAAGGGTTCGAGTGGTTTGGTGGGGAATCCTGACTTGTTGACGATCCCAGGAGTGGGACCTAGGAATTTGAGGAAGCTGGTGGATAATGGGATTCAGGGTGTTGCCGAACTCAAGCAATTATACAAGGATAAGGTTATTACTATTTCTTTCCTGGTATTCTTTTTACTTTCTTTAGATTTTCCTTTCGAAAGGTGGGATTCAGGATTATTTCTTGTTTTTGGTACATTTATATATGAAATTGAAATGGGTATTCGGTTCAGCCTCTTGCTATTTTCCATTGATTCGTTATGATGGCGCGCGTTTCATGAACTCTTTGGTGGTTATGGTTCCAGATGTGGTTCCAGATGTTTGTTGAAATGTGTTCAAAGGGATTCCTTTTTGTTGCTTTCTTCCTTTGGGCTGTAAATGGCGTTTGTTGGTTGTATCCGTTATCTGCTTTGGATTGAGAATGAGGAAAGTTGAAATGTTTTTGTTTATGTTGATGAGTTGTGTCATCCTTTTTGGTTGAACTCTGTGTTCCTCTTTATTTTTTTTACCAGTCCGATGTACATGGAGAAAACATATTCGTTTATCTTATTTAATGGCTCTGTGGAATTTCTGCTGATTAGGGCTGTTTTTTTTCTGCAGTTCTTTGGGAAGGCCCATCAGATAATGGTTGACTATTTACAGACTTCTGTTGGAATTATCCACAGAAACCATGCTGAGAGTATAACAAGTTACATCAAAGAGAGTGTTGATGAAGAGCTGAAAGATTCAAACTCAGATGCAAAACCAATCTCAAAAAAACGACTCACTTTCTGTGTTGAGGGAAATATCAGTGTTGGAAAGACAACATTCCTTCAGAGGATAGCAAATGAAACCCTTGAGCTGCAGGATCTTGTTGAGATTGTTCCTGAACCTATTAAGAAGTGGCAGGATATTGGACCTGACCATTTCAATATATTGGATGCATTCTATGCGGAGCCACAAAGGTATGCATATACCTTCCAGAATTATGTTTTTGTCACCAGGGTTATGCAGGAGAAAGAGTCATCTGGTGGAATAAAGCCCCTCAGGTTGATGGAAAGGAGTGTTTTCAGTGACAGGCTGGTAAGCATTGTATAGCTTCTCAGTTCCTTTCTAGAGTCTGTTGTTAATAAGTTTGGCATGATTCCTATGTTTTCATGACAAATTTTGATCTTTAGGACGCTTTAGATATTTTAATTCTGCAATGTGCATATAGAAGCAGACTTTCAAAATGATCTTAGAAATTTTTTTGTGTTTTTCAAATTCTTGACAACCAAAATTGTTGGGTTTGGATAATTGCATTTCTTTTCTTTCTCTTTTGGTTTATCCCATTTGAGAAGAAGAAAAATCCTTGACCTAGTTTTGAGGCTGATGTATCATGTCTCGTTTTTACTTAAGGTCTTTGTACGTGCTGTTCATGAAGCAAATTGGATGAATGAGATGGAGATCAGCATTTATGACTCATGGTTTGATCCTGTTTTATCATGCTTGCCGGGGCTTGTTCCTGATGGCTTTATTTATCTGAGGGCTAGTCCTGATACTTGCCATAAAAGAATGCTGCTGCGGAAGAGAGCGGAAGAGGGTGGAGTGACACTAGACTATCTCCGTGGTTTGCATGAAAAGCATGAGAGTTGGCTTTTCCCCTTCGAAAGTGGAAACCATGGAGTGTTGTCTGTTCAAAAACTACCCCTTCATATGGATAATTCTCTACATCCAGATATCAGAGACCGAGTATTCTTCCTAGAGGGCAATCACTTGCATTCTAGCATTCAAAAGGTATGCCACTTTCTCTTTGTTTCTGAAGTCAAGATTAGTTTTTATGGATTAAGATAGGGGCTTACTTTCTTTCTTTTGGTAATGAGCAGGTTCCTGCTTTGGTTCTGGACTGTGAACCAAATATTGATTTCAACAAAGATATTGAAGCAAAGAGACAGTAAGATAACTATCTTTCTAAGAATTTCTTTTCTTTTGGTGCATCTATTGTACTCTGTAGAATATCACTCTGATGAGATCAAAAGAGTCTGATGGCATGCCACAATACTAAATAATAAACTTGAAGAATACCTGTCTTGCTTTAGACACAATACTTTGTTATATATGTCTAGGCTTTAGCTATGGAATATCTGTGGCCTTCAGATTGATATGTGTATCTCAATTAAATTTATTTTTGTATTGGTATCAGATATGCACAACAAGTGGCCAAGTTCTTTGAGTTTGTGAAGAAAAAGAAGGAAGTCTCATCCACAACAGCTGGTGAAGGAGGTCCGGCAAGAAATCAATCAGAGGTTTTACTTCCCCAACAAGGTGGATTATGGACACCAGATGCGAGACATTTCCCGGAATCAGCCCTAAAATCTTTAGATTTCAGGCGAGCCATGTCATACTTATCTGGCTAGACGGTGCCTGCTTCCCCTTTCCTAATCCTAGGTTTAATCAAGATATTATCTGTTTTCTTTTGACGTGTCTCGGCGGTGATATGACCATCTCCTGTAAAGTTCTTCTTTTAACCATTAACCTTTAGGGATGTAGAAATAGATGTAAACATATGTGGAATGCTTGGATGATCTCACCTTTAACTCTTCTAAGTTAGCTTTATGTGTTGAAGTGTTACCTGTAATCTACTTGTTCGCTGAATGAGTAAATGGTTTGGGATTGTATTGCATTTTATGCATGGTAGTGTTGGTAAATACTGGTTTCAGGCATGGTTCTCTTTATTAAGGTTCGTATCAATCTGACGTTCGCATGTCGAGTGTACATTTACATTCTGATTCTGTGGGATGGATGTAACATCAGCGTGGTTCTCCCAAGGTTTGTATCAATCTTACATGTAAACATCTCGGAGCCTAAATTAACATTAAACTTGGATTACCAGAAATGTCATGAAAGGAAGTCCAGAGAAAATCTGCTGATCTATTCTAAGCTGCAACAGCTCTGAAGAATTAAGAAAGCCGTGCCTTTAAAATGATGGGAAACCAAGTCATCGGTCGGGACGTTTACAAAGAATTTTATTACTAAAAACTGTTTTTTAAATTACCACTTGATTTTATAAAAATAAATTATTTTTCACATCATAATTACTTATATCATATGTCAAATCTCCTTTTAAAAGCAACTTCAAAAATATCTCTTAAAACAATTTTGATGATTAACTCCAGCCTTTTCTTTTAAATTCCATTTTAACTTTCAAAAATCTCAAAAAGTAAG
>BPVZ01000030.1:312555-329178 GCA_020521535.1 Rubroshorea leprosula | reverse complement strand
GAAAACAAAATTAATATATACTTTTATAATAAATTTATAATATATATTTTTTTATTAAAGACTATAGTTTAAAAAAAAAAATAATAATAATAATAAAAACCTCCTTGGTATGCAAATATGCAATTGCCTTTTCTGAAAAAGAAAAAAAAGTGCAGGATCATAACTCACCAACGCCTGGTGTAACTGCTGAATTCGTTTTGTTGGCAAACGAAACCATGTATGGTCATTCTGCTGGTTCAGAAGTCTAGGTAGAAAGAACATCCATTGATCCCCTATCTACGTTCTCCCTCTTCAAAGAAGGGAGAGAGAAGAAGCCGAAATTCTCAACCGGCGGTGAAGACCCACCATGCAATTGAAACCCATTAACACCTTTACCGTCTTGCTCATGATGTTATTCACCTTCTTGGTCCTCTCCTTCTCCGGCATCCTCGAATTCCCTTCTATTTCTACCTCAATTCAACAAATTGACAACCCAGCCTCGTCCAAGATCGAAACCAATCCAGAACCCTTTACTGATTTGTTCAGTGCCTTCAAGAAGTGGGATTCGCAAGTGGGTTGTGCTCGGTTCAGGGAAGACCAAAGGGGTTCGATCCATGTTGGAGGTAATGTGTCTGCGTCTTTGCAGGAAACTAGGGGTGATTCGGGATGTAGTGAGTTGAAAATGAACCATGTTAGTGTTTTGGTCAAGGGGTGGACTTGGATTCCAGATAATTTGGATAATCTGTATTCTTGTCGATGTGGGTTGAGCTGTTTGTGGACCAAATCTTCGGTTCTTGCTGACAAACCCGATGCATTGTTATTCGAGACAACCACGCCTCCATTGCGGGTAATTGTGCTCTTGTTTTTCCCAGTTCTGTTTCCTTTTGGTTGCGGATGCCATAGAATAGAGTGCTTAAGTGAGATGTGTAGATGGATCTTGAAAAGATGTTTGTCCAGTTTGGATCTATTATACATTGCAAATTATGTCGGTAATTGTTGAGTGATGATTTGGCAACTAGATTTGGGTTCACGTTTTATCCAACTAAAAAAAAATCTAGATGTGGTTAATTACATTTGTTTTAATGAGGTTGGATCATGAGATTATGTATATATGGCAATTTGCAACAGATATAATTTAATCCTAACTTTTCCCCTTTTGTTGTGATCTGCTTTTAATATTTTCCTGCTTGATCCTCTGAGTTTGTTACCTGGTCCATAAATTTATGGACATGTGTTTGTGCCTTGTTAAATTTGGTTTATCATAGTGAGCAACTTGTTTGAGTGGCTGTAGAATAATGATAGGTGGCATGAGGTGCCATAACTGATACGTTGTACAGATATTGGAGTATGGTGTATTGGCTTAACTTTTTGAACTTCAGTATGCCACCTTACTCCAAATTTGGGATGCTTTTGGCAATGGCAAATTTAGTTTAAAAATGAAGTTGATGCAAGTGATGATCTTTTTGATAGCCTGAGAGATCTTTATCAATTGCTTGAAACATTTTGTTCCTTGTTTTGGTCATTTTTCATGCCAAATGTCTTGTGCTCATCTGTTGGCAGGCAAGAAATTAGGAATTGGGAACGGTACAATCTGATCTGAATTCTGAAGTTTTTTTGAATGCTTGACGCTCTTGTGCCCCCTCCCCCCTCCTTGTCTTCTGAAACAACAGTGCTACAAAAACATTAGATGAACTGGCATTCAAATGAATGGTCATTATGGATATATTATTGGATATACAAAAACATAGCATTTTCATTCAGATACTTATCACTCTAGGTCTTGATAATTCTAGTTCTGTTTAACTTGTATTAGCTACATTTTATTGCTTCTTTGTTTGATTTCAAGATCTTGTATCATTGGTCTATCAAAAAATGGCTCGTATGACTTTATTTCTTATATGGAGTTCTGAAAGAATTGCTTAGAAGTGGGACCTATATCTTCCTGTTATAGGTTTTTTTTTTTTTTTATTTTGCCCTTTTAATTATCTAACAGAGCATTGAGAAGTAGATCATTTCCTTGAAAGTTGGAAGAGAACTTGAAAAGTATTGTGTTTTATGCCTTAAATCTTCCTGTGGGACAAGAAGAAGAAGAAAAACAGTATAGTAATATGTGCATGGCCTGTGTTTGGATTTTTTCTGCTCATCCATTTTTGAGGTGTTATTTTTTCTGGCTATATTTTGATTTGAGCTTGTTCTTGTGTTTACAGAGACGTAACGGTGATCCACTTCGTGTATACATGGACCTAGAGGCTGGCAGGAAGCGGTCTGGTTGGGAGGATATATTTATTAGCTACCATGCTGAAGATGATGTTCAGTCAACTTATGCTGGTGCTCTCTTTCACAATGCTCGAAATTATCATGTGTCTTCTTATAAGAAAAGGGTAAGTGGCTGGCACATATTTTCTTTGTTCATTACTTCATTTTGACATTCTCAAATAATTTCTTTCCATCATTTCATTGTATGAAAAATATGGGTTCTTTTTCTTCTATAAACCTATGTGCAGGATGTACTAGTTTATTGGTCTTCATCACGATGCCTTCCCCATAGAAACCAGCTTGCAAAGAGTCTCCTCAAGATGCTTCCTCACCATTCATTTGGGAAATGCCTGAACAATGTTGGTGGCCCAGACATGGCCCTTACTCTATACCCCAAGTGTGCTAACGATGCCAGTGTTACCTCTAAATGGTGGGACCATTTGCATTGTGCCATGTCCAATTACAAGTTTGTCCTTGCTATTGAAAACACAGTAACAGAAAGTTATGTGACAGAAAAGCTATTTTATGCTCTCGACTCTGGTGCAGTTCCTATCTATTTTGGCGCCCCCAATGTCATGGACTTCGTACCTCCACATTCAATCATAGATGGGACCAAATTCAGGTCCATGGAGGAGTTGGCTTCTTATGTCAAGGCCCTTGCAAATGACCCTGTAGCCTATGCCGAATATCACGCCTGGAGGAGATGTGGCGTATTGGGTAACTATGTGAAAACCCGTGCAGCAAGCCTTGATACATTACCATGCCGGTTGTGTGAATCAGTTAGTAGAAGAGGTGGAAGAAATGCCAGAGCTTAGTTAACCTTTTCTTGTTTTATACTTCGTTTGGATCATTTTAGCCATAACAGGAATGAGATTCCATACTTTCTTGTTTTAGATAGATATTTAAGGTGTACATTAGCCAAAATGTGGTGTACAAAGAAAAAATCAAATACAAATATGTAACATCAGCGATTTGGTTTTAATTTTTTGTTGCCTCTATATGGTTCCATATTCTCTTTATTTTTTTTTCCCATTTCACTGTGCTTTTACTGCTTGAAGAACACAAGTCCATGTATTCGACATCGAGAAGGTAGAAAAGTAGAAGAATGGTTCTTCAACTCATTCAAGTGAATCTCATTATCTGGTATGCATTTATTCGTTTGACACAAACTTCTAGAATGTTCTTCTTTCAAGGAACTGATTGCTTGATTCAAAAGATTGAGGATGATTTTTCAATCAATCCTAAAAGTTGAGGGCACAAAGTAATATTTACCTTGTGAAACTATCGGTCAACCGGTCAAGTCAAGCGATTCAAGCCGTCTAGGGTCCGGTTACAAGGGCAACCTCACGGTCCGAGCCGTTATAAAACCAGTTCAAGTCTAAACCGGGCCCAGACTCCGGACCCACACCGAACGGCGATTTCAGTTTCTCCTGTTCGGTGGCATAAAAATAAAATTAGAAAATCATGAGACGTCCCTTGAACACCGTTATAGAGCTCAAGGCGCCTCTTCTTCTTCTTCTTTTTCTTCACTCCCTCTCTCCCGTCACCGTTAACGCCTCCGTGGAATTTCGAAACGTTTTAAATCCCCCGAGGAGATCTCTCACCCTTGCCGGAACCAGAAAGCTGCGGTTGCTGCACTGGAGAGCGATGGCCACTGCTTCTGAACTGGAGCCGGTGGTGGTTCCGGTGAAAGAGCAGATTGAACTGACGGAGACGGAGAAGAAGATTTTCTATAGGCTCCTTGGCACTCTTCGCTACTTCGATCTCCAGACGCAACTCCGTGTTGCCGGCGGCTGGGTCCGCGATAAGGTGCTTCACTTACTTTGCTTGTAATTATGGATTTTAGTTTACAAGAATGAATTAACGGAAGATAATACGTTCACATTTTCAGCTTTCTTTGTCTCGTTTATTGAATTCTAGAACAGTGCTGGCATGATATGTGTTCTGCATTGTGTTCCTGCTCTGATCTTTGCTGTGGTTTATGGTCTGTAACACTTTTATTACGTTAATACATCTTACACTGGTTCTGTTACCTTTACAGCTTCTTGGAAAAGAATGTTACGATATTGATATTGCACTTGACAATATGTTGGGCAGTGAATTTGTTGATAAGGTCAGGTAAGACTTGGAGTCTACTGGAGAAGAGGCACACGGACTTGCTGTAATTCCAATGTACAGGATTCATTTTCTTTGAATTGTGGTGATAAATGGATTTTTTTTTTAAATATTTCCTTGATCTTAATAATTTAGATGCAGTTTCCATCTCATGTTAAATGAATTGTGGTGTGTCTTGCGAATTTTCTTGTACTTTGTGGCTCTTAGTTTAATTTTGACTTTGCAGTAATCCTGAGCAATCCAAACACTTAGAAACAGCAAGGATGCGCCTGTTTGATTTATGGATTGATTTTGTGAACTTAAGGTGTGAAGACTATAGTGAGAACAGCCGAATCCCTAAATTGGTAAACAATAAACTCAGAAATATTTTTGGTTGTTTTGTTGGTATCTGTGCATTTGCTTTCAAGGCTGAACGATTTGTGTTGATGCTTTTAAATGTCCTTTTAGTGTCCTTTTCAATCTTATACTTGCTTTCAGGGCTGTACCTGTTAGCATAAATGATTCAAAAATGGATATAGGTTTTTGATTAACTTGATAAGCCTTTGCTTTATCTAAGAGTTTTGAATGTAATATTATAATATAGTCAAACCTTTGGATTCATTAATGCTCAAATCATTATTGCCTTGATGCAGAAATTTGGCACAGCAGAGGAGGATGCATATCGAAGGGATTTGACAATCAATAGGTGCTTTTGCTTGCATTTCTCTCTGACCATGTAATTGTTGGTTGAACAAATTTACAGTATTAATGGGGAATTCTTTTTGTTTCTCAGCTTGTTCTATAATATTAATAATAGCATGGTTGAAGATTTTACTAAAAGAGGTTAGTGTGTCACTTTAGTTGCTTCTTTCTTTAGTTGCCTGCAGTTCTCTCTGACCACGTTTGACTTTTGTTCCCTTTTCTTCAAATAATATGCAGGGATTGCAGATCTAAAATCTGGAAAGATAGTAACTCCATTACCTCCAAAGGCTACATTTCTGGATGATTCCCTACGAGTTCTTTGAGCCATTTGCTTTGGTACTTGGTTTTAGATTTTTATCTCGTTGTCTTTTATAGTTTATTATCAACAAGAATTACTTCTTGTTGTTATGGTCTTTTTCACATCTAGTAAAGTTGTTTGGTGGAACATTTTTTTTTTCAGGAAAAAGGGAGGAAGTTGAATTTGATAATGGTATACTTGGGAGTAATAGTGTTAACTAAGGCAGAATGTATTGGAAACAAGGATGTATTGGAAACTTGTAGTATTCTGAGGTGAAAGCTGGAGATAGAACAGGCTTGCTTGCCAATACCAGAAGGGAGTCAACCTGTGTTTAATGAATGGTTAAACAGATACTCATAATGCTTACAAGGTGATCCTTTAATGACTGAGAGACTTTGACCTCGCCAAATATACTCTCTTTACATCCAACTATTAAGATTAGGGTTGATGGCGTATTTTAATAGGGTAGTAAGAAGACTAGAATAGGATTAGATTCATTAAGTAAGAAAGGGCTTCCTCTTTTAGATCTTCCAGAGAATATAGCCTTTTAAGTTTTGCTAGGAAATAATGGAGAAAAAGAGTTCATGTAGTTAATCCAACTGCTTTGAGATTAAGGCTTTTCTTTTTTCTCTTATATTATTTGGGCCAATATTATGTGAATTTAGGGGCAAGGTTTGGTTTCACACTGGATGAAGAATTGAAGAAAGTGGCTGCTTGTGATGATGTGAAGGCAGCTCTTCAAACTAAGATTAGCAGAGAACGCATTGGAACTGAGGTATGTGTGTGATGCCTTACATTGTTGCTAATTGGTTAGAGTTTTCTACAACATTCCCCTGATTTTAGTCTGCATTAGTAATTTTGCAACAACTTGTTTGTTTCTTTTCCACGTCTCTCTTTATTCAGATTGATCTCATGACCTCTGGCAATCACCCTGATAGAGCAGTGGCCTATATTCGTGATTTGACAGTATTTTGGATTGTCTTCAATCTTCCTCATGAATTTGAGCCTGCATTACCAGAGGAATGCCATAGGTATGCAATTAGTTTAATAACTCAGTACATTGCAAGTACTTGGTTTGGTAATTTGTAAAGAAAAATTAATAAATTACCCCGTAATAAAGAAACATTCATTGGTACCACTGCATTGTAGTAGCAGGAGAATTTCAGGGCAGATGGAGCATTCTTTGTTGACTTCTCTTGGTATTGTTTGTGCGTTCATGTACCATTTTTTTCACCATATACAGGCTTTGTATTGCATGCATAGATGCTGCATGGAATCTAATCCAACTAATTGGGTGCTTTAACTTCAATGTGAGTGATGAGTCTATGAAGTGTTTCAGTCACTTCTCTGAGTTTCTTCCTCTTCCTTTTTGTTTTTTGGACATATTTAGTTCTTTTTTCCATTCTCTTTTTCTGCTAGTCATATGTTTCTTCTTTTCGCTTCTAAATTATGGTCTTCTGCTACTGGTGAAATTTAGGACGAGCAAAGAAGGCTCTCTTTGTAGGCTGCTTTATTTTTTCCACTCCGGAATATGGCATACAAGGAATGCAAAGCTAAAAGGGTATCAATCATGATCCTTCCTTGTCTTGTGTAATTGTATGTTTCAGTTGCAAGTATGAACTCATTACGCCAACAGGATAGCACGTAACATATCTGGTCTGTCTATAGGATGTTATGAAAATCTTCTGTTAACACACTTGATTGTAATCTGCTTTGTCACCAGAATGGCCATTATTACTTGGCTAAGAAAAATATGATGAATGAGTTTCTAGATTTCTCTTGGTTCAGTTTCTATCTGATTCCTTGGGTTGCAGAATAATGGAGCTTGCTATTAAATTCATGTTGCATCTTTTACTTGGGGTTATTCCATCACAAATGTACTTATTTTATTAAATTTGATCAGTTAATTATTCTTCTCATTGTTTTCGATTTCACATTTCTTTGATGCTGGCATATTTCAACACGATTTGTTTAGAGTTACCCTTATATGCTGTTGTTAAGCTAAATCTGTGTATCTGCATGCAGATTCCTGTTGTCAACCACATTTTGAGGGATTCTCTGAAGCGAAAAGTTAGTGATGCTGAAACAGTGAGTACAAAATATTTCATTCTATTATCTTGACACTATCTGTCATATGCTTCATTCTCATTATTTTTTTGTTTAACTATTTTCTTAGCCTGTCTGTTAACTTGGATTTCTAGTTCTGATACAGAATTAATTTCAATTCTCTTGTTTGTAGGTTCTTAACATCCATAATGCATTGGAGAAATTCTTACCCTTGATTCCATCTTGTGTGTCTAATGAGGATGCCCACCTCACTGGAGTTGAATGGGGAAGAGAACTTATTGATGTCCCTGGTACTTCAAAACTGTGTGTGTTGACAGGTATGGAGATATTACTGTTAGCTTCTACTTTGAGGAATGAGGATATTATCGGAATGTTGTTATCAGACAACTCCCATTACATCACCTATTCTAGCTCTCCTCAATTTTAGATGTTCTAGAATTTTTGCTTAAGTTCTGGCAACTTCTGACTTGTCCTCAGCCATTTGATGCATTATGAACTAGTTTCCCTGAATCCCTTCCTGTTGCAGTGAGACCACTAGAGTGATGGCATAGAGTTCATTAAACATTTGTGGATTCCAATGTTTTAGCACTTCAATTGATTGATTTCAGTAATCAATAGCAGCATAAATGCAAGCAAGAGGAATGTGAGATGTATCTGCAGGCATACCATAAGGATTCCATAATTAAGCTATAATTGTCTTCTAGTCTTTATCTTTTCTTTTTCTTGCTTCGGAAGTCACCCAACTAGAATTTAGCATATTGCGTTAACCTTTACTGTTGTTTGCCCGTATAGGGTTTCTGCTGAGAGAAATCAAAGATTTCTGGCAAGTTGCCTTATTGTTGTCTACATTGCTATACCCAGCTGATGTCAATTATACTCAAGATATGCTAAACAAGCACTTTGAACTGGAGAAGAGAAAAGAGTTGTTCGTGACGGTTGAAAATGCCATTGTAAAACTAGGTACAACCAGTTTTCAGTTTGTAAATTTTGTATTGAATACTTTGTGCTCCATTCACTATATACCTTAGCTTTAGTAATCCTTATGCTTCTTCAGTTTGCAACACCTCATTTGTGGTCTGTTATTGTCGGCATTTACCTATTTGATGTGTTGTTTGTTTTTGCTGGAATTCAGGTCTGGAGAAGGTTTGGGATCTAAAGTCATTAGTTAATGGGAAAGCTATAATGGACATTCTGCAGCTTAAAGCTGGAGGACCACTTGTTAGAGATTGGGTAAGTCATCTTCAGCTACCCCAAAATTATTATTTATAACTTTGAAATGCTAAATTATTCTTTTCCTGGCAGCAACAAAAACTCCTTGCATGGCAGTTAGCTCATCCCTCTGGTACCAAAGAGGAATGTCTCAATTGGATGCGAGAAACCCATTTAAATCACACAGAGATGGAGTAATTGCCCCGTCAGCTGCCTGCAGTCTCCATTAGGCAATAGTTCCAGTAGGAGCCTGATGAGTTCTCTCTATGGTACTTCTGTCGAAAATCTCGATTATGGCTACCATCCAAGCACTGCTAACATCCTTGAACTACAGAATTTCTAGCGGATGACACTGAAAAGCTTCACAGGGAGCAGAGTCAACCATAAGAAATTTTGTACACATGCTTGGTATAACAATATATAGTCACTATAATAATTGTGATTAATTTCTAGTATATGAGACCCAAAAGTCTTCATTTTGGCCATGCACTAATTCAGAAACTGGAAAGAAAGTTCTAATTGATTGAAAAAAAATAGGTTAAGGGCTTGAATATCAAACCCATGGAAGTTCGGGGGGTTGATGTTTGTGTTCAGGTTTTCGTCCATATTTTCAACGCCATCACTAGTCCTCCGTGCTTTCCGTTGATCAAGAAAAAACACTAGGAAAAATTTGCCGGTAAACGCTAAGAAAAAAAGGGCATAGAAAACAGCATCGTCGTCCTCAATCTTCATCCCTGATGATGCGGTTCTTTCTAATCGTGTCAGTGCTGTTATTCATTGCCGGAGCTGAAGTTCCTTCAACAGCAAAGCAATTCAAAGTAGACGGCACAGTGTTGGAGCTGGAGGAATCCAACTTTGACTCAGCGATTTCAGCCTTCGACTACATCTTCGTCGACTTCTACGCCCCCTGGTGCATCCACTGCCAGCACCTTGCTCCCCAGGTGCACCTCGTCTCTTCATTTCTACATCTTTTTAACAGTTTGAGAACCTGAGGGTCTTTTAAATTTTAATTTACCTGTTTGTTGATTCTTTTAGGTGTTTCTTTAATTAATGGTGATCGATGTTATGAATGGATTCGTTGAAGTAATGATATCCATATTCTTTATCTGTATTTTGTGACTGCATGAGACTATTATTTTTATGATCTTTTTACTTGAATTGGATAACTGTGATCCATAGTTTGTATATGGGAAAGTGAAAGCTCTATGCTTGAATTGCAGTTAGATGAGGCTGCTCGTCTTCTTTTTCAATCAAAGGAGCCAATAGTGATAGCAAAAGTAAATGCTGACAAGTTCAAGAAGCTTAATAAAAAATATGAAGTTCAGTAAGCATCTATTCCCTTTTTTATATCCACGTTTACAAATTAATGTCTTGTTTTGAAGTATGCAGCTTTTACATGATAGAACTGTGTTTGAAGTATGTTAGTATTAAAAATGCAAAACCTGAAAGCATATCTTGATAAATCATGTAAATAGCACATATATTGGAAGCAAAACCCATCACTAATTAGTGCTTTCCATTTCCAATCACACTACCTTCACCTAACCGAGAACTATTTGGTCGGATCTCTCTTTTCTTTTTCCCCTTGATGCAGCATGTTTTTGGCTAATGCTTTTATCCATAATCTTAATAAATGAATTATTTATTTCACCAACGCATTACAGCTGAATTGTTAGGCATTGGTAGCTAATAATTATAATCCGATGTGAATTTTGCAGTGGATATCCTACCCTCAAGCTTTTTATACACGGTGTTCCTATAGACTATGATGGGCCGAGGAAAGCAGATTTACTTGTTAAATATCTGAAGAAATTTGTAGCTCCTGATGTCTCCGTTCTTAATTCAGACTTGGCCATTAGTGATTTTCTTGAAGTGGCTGGTACATACTTCCCCATATATATAGGTTTTGGCTTGAATGAGACAGTAATATCTAATCAAGCTGTCAAGTATAAGGAAAAGGCATGGTTTGCTGTGGCAAAGGATTTCTCTGAGGATGTTAGGGTCTTTTATGACTTTGACAAGGTTCCTGCTTTGGTTTCTCTTCACCCAATCTACAGCCAGCAAAATGTTTTTTATGGCCCCTTTGAAGGTTAGTTGGTAATTAAAGTATCAAGCTTAGTGTGAAATATTTTGCTCTTGGTCACATACATTGTATTGGATGTCAGCACCTTAAAATTCATTGCTAATCATTGCAATGCATTTAAATGCTTGAGTTCAGAATCTTGACCAAAAAAATTTAATTGGATGACTAATAGGCTTCTTCTCGTGTACTTGTGTTTTCGTGTTTGTTTAATCTCTATGGTCCATATGTTTTTCTGGAAGAGAGATTTGAGTGAAGGGAAAAACAGCTGCTGATCTGGTCTCTGTATGGTTATGGCCTCTGATCGAAGGCATTAAAAGGAGAAAGAATTCTTGTAACTGAATTAGCTTCTTTTCCATTAAGGGATTGTTAAATTAAATTGAATTTTAAGAATTACAAAACACATAATATCACTTCTCAGTTCAATCTTTTCTTTGTAAATATTATCTCTAGATATTTGTTGTTTGTATAAGAAAGCAGTCTTAATCTCAGTTTCAAACATGCAGATGACATTTTAGGGGATTTTATAAAGCTTAATTTGCTCCCTCCAGTTGTGCCAGTAAACCCTGAAACATTGAAGCTACTGAACACTGATAAGAGGAAAACTGTTCTAACAATAATGGAAGACGAGGTTGAAGAGAAGTCACAGAAATTGATCAAGTTGTTGAAAGCTGCTGCATCTGCAAATCGTGACTTAGTATTTGCATATGTTGGGGTTAAGCAATGGGAAGACTTTGCTGATTCATTTGAGGCCAATAGAAACACAAAATTGCCGAAAATGATTGTTTGGGACGGAAGTGAAGAGTATCTTTCAGTAAGTCTTAATTCTTCGAAAAATCACATGTTACTTCTGGTTGTAGCTTTACCAATGTTAGTGATAGCAACTAGTTCTTTTTTCAATTATGGTGTAGCTTGCCAAAAAAAGGTGATCTTTGGTTAACCATGGCAATTTATGTAGATGATATCTCTGAGTCCAGTTAGGATTTGTCTGTATCTCTGCTCTTAACTCCATATAAATGTAATCTAAACTTGGTCTTTTGTCAAGTTAGGTTTCTAATGAACATTTAGAGCTTTCTTCACTTTATTTTTTCCTTTTTATAGCATTTTTTAAATTCATTATCCCCTTCTTCCATTAATGCCAGGAAGCAAATTTGTACATAGTCAGGCTTTTGGATTTCTATATTGGTTGATTATGGTTGTTTCTTGAAGAATAGATGCCCCTCTTTTCCATATTGTTTGCTTTTTGTGTTGTGATTATACGTTGCGTTGCATTCCATAGTTAAACAAGAGGCTTTCTAATTGACCTTTCAACCTGTCTTTCCTTGGATTTGGAAAATATTAAAACATTGACCTATTTACTTTCTATTTCTATATAAAGGTTATCGGTTCTGAAAGCCTCAATGATGAAGATCAGGGATCTCAAATTTTGAGATTCCTGGAAGGTTATAGAGAAGGAAGAACAGCACTGAAGGGAGTTAACCGCCCATCACTGATGAGCTCTATAAAATCACTAATTGGAGTCAAAACTTTCTACATCATTGTCTTTTTGGTTGCTGGCTTGATACTCTTATGTAGCCTTGTCAACAAGGAAGAACCTCTCAGGGTTGGCACTCGCGATCAGGTTGATCATACTAGGAGCTTTGTGGCCGAAACCAGTGAGTCTAGATCTGGGGAGAAAGAAGATTAGAGAAGGTGAGATATCTGCTTGGGAAAACAAATCCTGAAAACATGATTACTCTCAGAACAGACTTACAGATTGGAAAAGGAAAGGCTAACATGATGGTTTATTTATCCCCACGCGTTGTTGGTAAATATTTTTATCTTTTTCTGTGTAGTATTTTGTTTTATGAAATAGAGGATTATTACTAGTTTGCTTTCATCAGGTTAAAATAGCTTGCCAACCACTGCTCTTGGTAAAACTGCTGTTTTCAAATTTCTCAACTTCATAATGTTTATGTTTGCTGCCCTTTATTCTATGGAGCTTGAAGTTAACCCCCAGAACATCTTACTATAAAATTATGATCTTGCTCCTCATCTGTAATCATGTTCTGTTTTGGACAAAGTAAGGGTGCTTCACTGGCATCTTTATCTCATCAGCATTATGAGCAGTCAGATGTATCATTGCCATGCACCACCTTAGCGAAGAAGTCTGTAAAAAGATGCAACAGACCAAAATCAGTGATGAAGGACGAGACTACCCAGTTTTTCAGGGTACAATGACGCACACTCGAAAACAATTCCCTCCATCAGATCATTTTTCCGTAATTTTTTTTTTTCCATCCTTTGATAACTTGGATATGAATCATGTGACTTCCGATAAAAGTTTTAACAATTCTGGCCATACATTTTTCGTTCATTAACAAGTTAATTTCTAAGAAGATGGTAGAAATGGAAAAGAATTTCTAAAAAATGAAGAATGAGAACAAAGGAGAAATGCTAAAAGACCATATTCAGACAAAATGATTTTCAGCTACAGATTCTACACAACTCAAGGGTTAGAGGTCAACCATATTCCACCAATGGGACTTCTGCACAAATCAAATAGCAAAACCCAGCTGCTGTTACACTGAAACTGAATGAAAAAGAAAGAAAGAAAGAAACCTCAACTCATCCAACAGCAATGTCACTCGGGAATTAAAGACACGATAAGAATCTTACACTAAAATGTACAAATCAGGTGGAACCAACTCACGCTTTGGAAACGGCACATCGAATGTGAAAACGTACAGATCAGGAGGCACCGAGTCACCAGCATGATTATAAAAAGGCAACCAATCATATGAATGAGAATCCAACTGCCCAAGCAAAGACGCAATGATCTGAGATATTTGAACTGCAAGTCAATCATGATTTAGCATATGTAGTTTGACATGGCAAATCTTATCACTTGTTAGTTTAACACTCTGGAAGAGAATGAGCAGAGGCAAAAGGAGAAAAACTTGAAGCAGACTCGCTGCAATGAAGTGGACGCTGTCGAGGACCAGAAGTGCTAGCTAAACTTGGTGAGGCATTGCTTGGGCTTGGAAGATATGGAGACATGTATCTTGCATTAAGGGGTGAGATGGATGGGTAACCCAAGGAGGCAGATGAAACCATATGTGAAACAAGAGATCTTTGTGATGATGCATTCCTAAGATCTACCGAGCTTCTGCTAACACTGATGGGAGGAGAATGACGGTAGGACCTAAGAGATTGCTGGATGTAAGGAGTGCTGGCAAACGAATGGATATGAGACACTGAAGGGGACTGTGATGATGCTGGGGCTATGTGTATGGCTGCTGATGAAGCTAATGAAGATCTAACAGATGACAGTGCAGATGAATCCACTGAGGCAGGACTGGATGAAAGCAATGGTGTGCTTTCTGAAGCTGGTGGATCACCTGTATTAGTTCTTGCATCACGCTTACAAACTGGGCAAAAGGTTCTCCATGTTGTAAGCCAAGAATCCACACAGAACGCATGAAACTCTGTTAAAATTTCAATAAGCAAAAACTCAAATTTGGATATATAACACAGTAATTGATAAAAGTTATAGGAACAAATTAATAAAATCAAACTACACCTAAAATTAGACCCAAAAGCCCTCTTTCTTTCCCCTGCATGTGTAGAATATAGAATCAAGAACATAAACTGTGTTTACGTTTTCTTCTGCTTATGTTTTGACTGAATATGAGCACACTGCTTACTAGAGTCACAATGTCTCATATTCTAAAGAATCACAACCAACATAGAGGCAAACATGACACATTAAAATTCAAGGTAATCCTTAATACTCTCTCCATCTAAAATTAAGTGTTGTTTTATTTTTTACTCCATTCTTGTCCCAAATTAAGTGTTGACTTTACATTTTCAATGTGCATTAATTTCCTCTTTCCCATTTTAACTTGTCTCATCAATAATTAACAGTAGATTTGACAAAAGTACGGTAAAAAAAAAAGGACACAGAATATGGGACACAGTATTTATAAAACAACATCTGCATGAACAAGGCTTTGCTGCCATAACCCTAGGCATATATAGATAGGCACCACAATGATGTTTGGTTCACTTTCGGTATGGTAGGGCAAGGAATCATTTAATGAAGTATTTTCTTCTGCTATGTAATTAGGATAAAAAGTTAGAAATATGAAAGACTTACTGTGACAACATGGAAGAATCCTGAGCTTCTCTCCCACAGTGTAGTCTTCAAGACATATAGCACATGTTCTTGAAGTGCAGTTATCCTCTAAGACAGTAGTAAATATCAGGCTAGGCATCGCTTTCACTAAGCGTTTACTCATTCCATGGAATTCACGGACATTAGAAGATCTGGGACGTTCTTGTCTTATGCGATGCCTGCGTACAAAAAAGCATGTAGCGAGCACCGCAGACATGGCAAGTAGGGAAATGAATGAGATTGCCATGATTGACCATGCTGAATTTTCAAAGGTAGGGATTAACCACAGCTCCATATCAGTTCGCCCAGCATAGTTTTTGAGTATTTTCCCTGAAGCTTTGGTAACAAATACAGCATGTATTTTGATGCCAGCCGCGTTTCCAGCCACTGCATATTTTTATGATTGCAAATTAGAGGCATTATACCGATAAATATCTTAATTATAGATAATAACCATAATCCAAACAAAAATTTTCAATCAAAGAAAAACTGAAACAATAGGTACAAAGGATAACTCAGGAAAACATGCCAATAATGAAGAGTGCAGAAAAGCTATAGAGATTAAAGACAGAATGCAAATATGTGCAAATAATAAAACTCAATAGAATTTGAATTCCGCTTTGAGACTTCCAATAGCAACTCTCTCTTAATTAAAATTTACAGAGTCCAAAAACAATATTTACCAGACTAAGATGGTTTGACAGCTGTAGGTATATAATTATATTTACCCATGTTAAAAGCTGACTGATGTAGAAGTTCTATTTACCATAAAGCAAAAGTACAACAGGGGTTTATGCAGAGTGAGATGGAGAGATGCTCAAATCTATCTTTTCTTCCTGTTGATTATGACCGTATGATCAAGTATGGCCATAAGTACATTAAAAAGTCTAGGAATGCATAGGACTTAGGTGGGCTTACATCCTTAAAATAATACAACATAAGATGAAAAGAAAAACATTTGAAGCACTGCATGGCAACCCAATGGACCAGTCCACTCCAGCATAACTTCCACAATTTGGGCCATTGACATTGACGGTTGGGTAGAGATTTGGTATAACAGTAACATCTTAAGCTATCTAACAATCAACATTGAAAATGAAAAACATGTCTCACTTAATTGCAGGGATTTCTTCATAAAGACATAACAATTTCATGATCCTGGAAAGAGCTATTCAAACTAACCTTAACCTGAACCTGAATGATCTCACTAGACCAAGTGGCAAACACACAATGAATGATATAGTTTAGAACATGGCATCTCATCGAACACTAAAAACAATACAGAATACTGAAAGAAAGAAGTCAAAATATATAGAATTTACACAAGAAGAGGGACATTACTTGCAACCAAGCCACCATCGTCTTCATTATTATAGACAATAGCAGCTTTGAATCCTGCCTTTTGTACTTTTCTAACCTTTTCCTCAAAACTGCACCCTCCTCTAATGACCAATGCAAATGGAGAACTAGAATTTTTCACTTTTTCAACATTGTTAGTTAAATCAGAGCACGCATCAAGAGGCTGTGCTAAATATAATACCCCACACTCACCAGACCCTTTGATTGATGGAGCTGAAATCACCAACAAATCGCAAGAAAAATGTTAATGCATCTCCAGATCCAAGCTTTGAGGCATACAAGAATGCAATATACATCCATACATCAATATACAAAATACAGAATTAGACACCTAGGCACTCAAACCCTTTTAACTACAAGCGTACTGCATCAAATTTTATTCTTCAATGAAATCACCATATTATAAATTATGATCAAACAAAA
>BPVZ01000030.1:211625-231318 GCA_020521535.1 Rubroshorea leprosula | reverse complement strand
AAAATGTAACTATATTTGAGCTAAGTGGTGTTACATGGTGACATTTAGTCACTAACATGAAATTTAGTTAGGAAAACTAACAAAACTTAAAAAAAAAATAAAAATAAAAGTTTTTGTTTGATTTAATTATTTTTTATAATTGATAATTATTATTGTTAATCGATAAAACAACTACTAATAGTTTAAAATTAATTTATAAATTAATGTTTTTAAATACCAAAACTAATTATTTAAAAAAATTATAAACTAATAAAATTAGCTAAATCAAATAAACTTAAAGTCTATTTTTATATAAATTTTGGAGCCTTCTAGGTTAGTTTAGAGAAAATAAACTTTCTAAACTAAAATGATAATAGACGAATAGTTAATAGGCCAAACGTTACATTTAGCCAAATTATTTTCGCTATTTTGTTGTTTTCTTTTCTCCCAAACGCGCGGTGGATGTTTAAAAAATAAATAAATAAATAAATACTTGTCCACACAACTTCATCAATTTACGTTCTTGACACATGAAGACAGAGAAGCGGAAGCCGTTCTTCCACAGAAATCTAAGGCGAATCCCGTAATTTCTCCTCCATTTATAAATACCCAACGGAATCTCCTTCTCCTTCCTCCGGCGCTTTCTTCATCGCCGATCACGCTTCCTGTCGGCATCTCCTTTCATGTCTAAACCTGCATACCACGCCAACGGTTTGTTCTCCTCGTCTGATCACGTGGCCGTTGGGATTCGAGCCGCGGCACCTCATAAGCACGCTCGGTGGCGCCGATCTGCTCGTGCCGACAATAGCCGCCGTCTCTTTATCGGCTCAGTCATAGTGGTGCTCTCCCTCGTGCTGCTTGTAACTGTCTTAGTGTATTGTTACATCTCCGGTGTTAATAATGGTAAAGGTCAGATTGTAGTTTGAGTATAAGTTTAGGTTTTTGTTTTTTATTTCCTTGCTTGGTTGCTGAGAAAAAACGTGGGAAAGTGAAAGAAACTCAAATTTAGGAGTGTGTTTCGTAGCGCTGATAAAAAACAAATAAAAAAGGAGTGTTTCTTACTTTCTTAGCTGTTACTTACTCTTACTTAAGTTAACATTGAATTTTTTGCAACTAATTGTTGGTTATTAACTTGTTAAAAGGTCAATGCTGTAGTTTTCAACTTTAATTTTGATTTTGTTATGATGCTTTTGTCTTTAACTTGTTATTTTCATTGCAAAAATTTAGTAACAAATGCATATGCTGATGCAGAATTAAGTAGTCATCACTGGGAGGATGATGATTCAAACAATGACCGAGATTTTCTTCTGAATGTGACACGGACAGAAACTAATAAGGTTCAGTTTGGCCTTGGTTCTGGAACTCATGGTCGGGATTCAAGGTATTGGGATAAGGATGATAGGAGAAGGGATGAAGATTACAATGAGGATGTAGTGAATGTTAGGAATAAGAACGAGGAGACTTTTCATGTTGGGGGTTCAGATGGGAGAGGTGTTGGGTTATACAATGAAGCTGGGCGCCGTGAAATTGAAAAGTATGAAGCTGAATATGTGGCATCTTTGAAGAATGTGAGACAATCTCAGAAGGAAAATGGCAATGAGAATCAGTTGTCTGACAAAAAGGGTTTTGGAATAAATGATGAAGAGAATGACATTGGTGATCAGGATGGTGATGGTATTGATGCTGAAGATTTGCAAATGGAAGAATATGATGACTCTGGGCATGGAAAGGGCCACTTGGATGAGGCAAAATCTCATGACACAGATGGTAAAGAGTCTTCTAGTTTCTTTTACTCTAGAACCGAGGATCAGAAAGCCATTAAGGAAGCTGAGGGAGCCTCTGATTCATTGGGAGAGGCCTCATCTTTCAATTCCAGAGATGTTGATGTTGTTGCAGACTCTACGAAACATTCAAGAAGCTCATCCTCCAGTTCAAGAAGAAAAAGGAGGAGACGCAAATTTTCTGGTGATTGTTCTGTTCTATTATTCAAATGAATAAATAAAGTTATTATGTTGATTTAGATTGCTATTCAAATGGTAAAACCAACTTTAGATCAGAATTCATTCTTTATCTTGTCTAAAAGTATCACAGTCAATTTTCAGGTTCCTCCTGTGAGATGAAGTTGTTAAATTCTACTGCACAGCTTGTAGAGCCTTTAGAAAGTCGAAAGTTTGCAAGATTTTCCTTGCACTACACAGATATGGAGGAGAAACCTGAAGGAGAAGAACCATGGGAGCCTAGATTTGCTGGCCATCAGAGTTTACAAGCAAGAGAGGAATCTTTTTTGGCACATGACCAAAACGTAAACTGTGGATTTGTTAAAGGTCCTAAAGGATCCTCTAGCACTGGGTTTGACTTGGCAGAAGATGATGTGAATTATATGAGTAGGTGTCACATTGCTGTGATCTCATGCATTTTTGGGAATTCAGATCGTTTGAGGGTTCCTGGCGGTAAAACGGTATGGGATAATCTTTTTTATGAGAACAAAAAACTAATTATTAGTTATTTTTTGAGAGACATGGTGCGGGCTGGGCTTCCACCATGCCTTCCCACCATGCCTGTCACCTACTTGCTGAAAGCACAAGTGGAATGGCTGATCATTCCTTCTATGAAGTTTCTAAGACCTCACTAATCAGCCTTCATTATCAAAGTAGGCAAGCTTCTCATTTGTTGAGACAATTGCATTCAGTCACATTTTACCATTATGGGCCTGACAAGTTCAAGAGTATGATATTGGATGTTAGTGCAATTTTTGTTTCACTTCATAATACTATTTATTTCACAGAGGACTCAATGAATGAATACCTGTCAGAGAGGCATGATGATTTGTCACCCTCTTTATGATTCTTCATTTTCAGGGTGCAAACTTTAATGCTTTACCTTAGAGCTTAGCCGTTGTACATGTGATATTTATTGTGTGTCTAATAGTGGAGCTAATAAGTGAAATAGCTTAAAATAGTCTACTAACGTGTGGCATTTTAGATGCCAATTCTTTTTTCTTTCTCTCCTTTTTTTTTATGCTATATAATTTTAAATTGTTCCTGAAAAATGTTTAAGACTTGAAATTGCAAATGGTAGCTAATTCTTAATTTTTTCTTATTTTAGGTTACTCGTTTATCGAAGAAAAATGTTTGCTTTGTCATGTTCATTGATGAGATGACTTTGCAAACTCTTTCTTCTGAAGGTCAATTGCCCGATAGATCTGGTTTTATTGGTCTGTGGAAGATAGTAGTTGTTAAAAATCTTCCATATACTGATATGCGGAGAGTGGGCAAAATACCAAAATTGTTACCACATCGACTTTTTCCTTCTGCCAGGTGCAAATTAGAATAACCAAAAGATACTATAAGATAACTGTTTATTTTAAAGTGTTGCTATTTCACTTATTAAGTTTTATCAATTCCTTTTATTCTATGTAATGGTTGATGTTGTTCTTTGGTCTCTACAACTAATCTGCTGACTTAAAAGAGGTGTCAAACTCTTTTTTAGGGTTTCCATATGGTCCATGAACACATATACAGCTTGCTTCAGTGGTTGTTGGTGCATACCCACTAGCTAGTATATGCTTAGGCTCTGTCAGATTTTATATATACAATTACATTTGAATCCACTGTGTAGATTATATGTTTTTATATGGGCATATTTGTTCTTTTTACTTCACAATTATCCAAGTAATTGTCTTCTGTTAAAAATAGCTTCTTTCCTCATGTATAGTCTGTATGCATGCAACTTTATTTCATTTCTATTTTGTTCAAGCTAGTTATCTTTTTAGTTTAGTAATAATTTGACAAATTATTTGCAAGGATTTTGTTAAGTGTATACTGGTGCTAGATTGATTTCCAAATGATCAAACGGACAATTAGAAAGCTATGAGTGACACCTCTAAGTGGTAATAAATTCATCATTCAGAACTTTATTTCACAATGACTGCAGTTCCTGAGGTAACCCATTATTAATTGTGTACAATTTTGTTTAATTTAACTATGTGGAGTTGTGGTTGGTGGAACTGGAAAGCACATTTCTTTTGTAGGACGTCTCTATCAAAAATACAAGTTACTTAATGGAATTATGAGTTTGCTGCATGGGAGGGTCCTCACTGTTAACAGGCTTGACAATTTATTTAAATCTTCTGGTTTCAGGTACTCAATCTGGTTGGATAGCAAACTTCGTCTCCAACGTGATCCTCTACTCATCCTGGAGTATTTCTTGTGGCACAAAGGCTATGAGTATGCCATTTCTAATCACTACGACAGGCATTGTGTTTGGGAAGAGGTTGCACGAAATAAGAAGCTGAACAAGTATAATCATATGGTCATTGATGAACAATTTGCATTCTATCAGGCTGATGGACTTCGAAAATTCAATGCCTCAGATACTCACAAGCTTCTCCCCAGCAGTAAGACTTTGTCCAAGGATATATTCACTGGCACACTTTGATGCCTGAATTCACATGCATGTGCACAAGCAATACTTTTGCACTGTCGCTGTCCTGCATCTCATGTGTACTCTCTGCTTGTTTGTAACATTTGTTTTTTGCATTTGCAGATGTACCTGAAGGTTCTTTTATCATAAGAGCACACACACCAATGTCAAATTTGTTCTCTTGCCTTTGGTTCAATGAGGTTGACCGATTTACTCCTCGTGATCAGCTAAGTTTTGCATTTACATACCAGAAGTTGAGAAGGATGAATCCTGGCAAACCATTTTATTTGAACATGTTCAAGGTAAATAATTCTATAAAAAAATGGCTATAAACTGTACATAATTGAACGGCTGTTTACCATCTCCTGATACAGGATCTGTTCAAAAGAAAGTGGGAATAAGAATTATAGATCTTTACCCTGGTTCCTTCTATTGCAGGATTGTGAGAGGAGAATAGTAACCAAGTTGTATCGTCATAGATTGGATGAGAAGCGTGTTAAGCAACAAGCAACATTATAGAATGTGTGTTCTATTGATTTTCTCCTTTGGATTGCAGCTTTTATACACTAATCTCGGCCCTGCTGGTATGGTTCCTTGTGTTGGGACCAGGACATATGGTTGCCACATTTTGCTGCAATTCTGGCTTTGGACCCAATTTGCTACTTGGAACATGGTAGGTCTGCTGCAGATATGGGGTTAGTTTTCAAGCGTGATTTGTTAGGCACGGCTCAATCTTCTGTTAGTATAGTTGACCTGAATTGGTTAGGTTGGGAAGGGAAATTCTGCTATCCTTTTTACTAATTTCATTCTAAATTTGTTTACATTCATTAGTTTGTTTTGTTGGAGGCAACAAAGCACTCTAGGTTTCAACAAAGCAACTCAGACTTCTGTACCACTATTCTCACAAGATTTTTGTATTTTTCCTCTTCAATCTCTTCAATTGGTTACTGACTTCCTGTGTGTAAAATTTTGATTGGAGATCATGGCTTGTAATGATATCTGCACAGCTCCATTGATTGGTATCTCTGGCTTCAGTTTCTTGTGTTGATGGATTATTATTAATTACTTTTTTTTAATTAGATGCAAATTTCATGAAAGTAATTAATTAAGCTACAGAAACTCTACCCAATAACCCATTGGAACAGCTCTCTTACTGCAGACTCGAACATCTCCGGCCCCACCTTGGGCTTGAGGACAACTGCTTTCTTGCGCAGCAACAATGTACTCTTGAGAAATTCCTCTTCCTCCTTTGCAACTGATCCCATTGAAACCTGCTCTTTAATATCTGAAACCATTCTCTCTACCATCCAATAACAAAACCGGCACCTTGTTATCACCATCCTATTCTCTAACAAGACATACACCTTTCTATCGGCCACTACCTCACCTAATCTCTTGCAGAAGCGATGCACAAGGTTTTGAAGTGAGCATGAGAGCACAAGGTTCCAAAGCGAGCCTGAGAGCAATTTCAACTGAGGAAACTTTCCATAGAATCAGTCCTTGATCAGAACTGGATAGAACATCATGGAGAATAGAAGGGAAAGGATCACCATCTCAAGATTTATATCTCCTTGACCAACCTTCAATCGATTCAACACATGAAATTTAGCAGAAGGTGAGAGTAGGACTCAATTTGTAAAGGAAAATATGAATTAATATTTGGCATAACAGCTCAAATATGCACTTCTCTTCATTTTAGTGGAAAAGCATGCTTGCAGCCTAGGTAGTTCCTCAGAAACCAAATGTTGCAATCACTAGTAAAAGGCATCTTCATTTCTTTACCATGGAAATGTAACATTTGACAGAAGCATAGATGTTCCGAGAGTCCAATCAAACGATCTTCTAAAGTAAAAGGTAATGTTTGACAATCTTAAAGTTAAGAAAAGGGTGAATTGATGAAAAGGAATCATCATCAAGCATCTAAATTCAAGCATTTCAGGAGAACAACAATTTAGATAAACTGAATTGAATCTCCTACTTGGAAAGTTTACATGCCTCAGCAGCATGGTATATTCAATATAGGCGCTTGAGGCACTCCATCAAGACATCCGATTGCTCAGGCTTCCCAGCAGTCACACGAATGTAGCCCTTCAGTTCCTTTTTGTTATAGTGACGGACCATGACGCCCATCTGCGCAAGGTCATCCTTTAACTTCTTCGCATCCACTCCAGATGTTACCTCACAAAGAATGAAATTAGAATAGCTTGGATATGGATTCAGGAATGGTACTTCCTTTAGAAGTCTAAAAAGCCTATCCCGTTCATTTACCAAAGCCTCTTTCACCTCCTGGAAAATTTGGACTTAAATCAGAAAATTTTTAATAGAAACAAAGCCCAACATCATAAAAACAGGAGAAAATTGAAAGGGAAAATAAAAGACAAGAACCTCTAGATATGTTGGATTCTGCAATGCAGAGCAAGCAGCAATTTCAGCAGCAACAGAGACATTATACGGTTGCTTTGCTCTCCAGAGATACTCAATTATGCTCAATGGAAACGCTCCATACCCAACACGGATGCCAGCCAAACCTGCAGCAGCAGACAGTCATTGTCAATACTACACCACAAAGCATGAGCTACCATTATTTCATCTGTCATTCATTTTTGTAAAAGAAAATCACTTGAAAAACTAAGACACTGCAGCTCTCTATGTTTAAAACATTCTATTGCCACTCAATCATTCAAATGAAACAATTATAAGCAAAACAAATTAAGTTCCTAAAAATAAAAATCATTACAACTAGAAAGTAAAAAAATTACATACCAGCTCTTTTGCTAAATGTTCGAAGAACAATTAAGTTGTCATACTGCTTCACCCATTTCATCTTGGATTTGACTCCAGAAAACTCAATGTATGCCTCATCCAGCACCACCAATATTGGCATGTCAAGGATCTTCAAGAGAACCTCATCACTGATGATGCTGATATAATAATTAACAAACCAAATAAAATGTGTGAGAATGTACATGGGAGACCAGAAAATAGAAAACATATTTAGGAAAAATCATATGGATATTCATATTTTGCCCATCAAAATTTTTCTATCTTGGACAACTTTAGATTGTGAAGAAAGAAACTGATAAGGAATTTAAATCCCTCTGATATATTATGACATGATCACTGCAATAGACAAGAAAAGACACTGAGTGCGGAAACAAGTGAAATTTACCTTCCATCAGGATTGTTTGGGGAAGTTAGAAATATGCATTTTGGTTTTTCTTGCTCAACAACATCAGCAATGAGTTCTACATCCAGGCCGAAGTCTGGCTTCCTTGGAACTACATAGCATTTTAGAGTGTATGACATTATTCACAGTTGATTAAGAAACATGAAGAGATATGGCATTTTAAATGAAAAAGTGTTCACTCAAAAAGCAGCAATGTGTGTGAAAAACCAAATATCTGAGCTAAGTCAGAAATAGAAAGTGAAATGCTAGAAAGCATATCTCACCTTTGACCACCTCTGCCGCATTAACACCAGCATCGAATTCATACATAGTGAAGGTGGGAGGGCAGTCCAAGATCTTATCACCAGGATCCAGTACACATCTATAGCAATCAGATAGTTAGAAAATAAACAAAGCAGAAGGTTAGGAGTTAATCATTTCCAAGATTACAGAGAAGATAGAAAAAAACAGACTATATCGTATAAACTAAGTTTACTGTCACCCACCTCATTATCAAATCAATAAGCTCATCACAACCACAGCCCACAAGAATATATTCAGATTCAATCCCTGAATCTTTGGCAAGCGCAGCACGCAATTGGCGGGATTCTGGATCAGGATAGATATAGGGGAACTTCATAGAGCCCAAAGCTTCAAGAACCTACAAACAATCTGAAAGTTGCAATCAGGGAATAACAAAATAATCAACAGTAAGGATGGCACTAACAAGCTAAAGAACCAAGTTGTTACTCAAAGTTCAATACAAATGATTGAAAATTCTTCCATTACTCCAGTGCTAACAAATATTTATATGAGAAGTCTGATCATAGATACCACTTGCCTCTGGAGGTGGACCATAAGGATTTTCATTTGCATCTAATTTGATTATATCCTCAGGCTTTCTTCCAAGTTTTTCTGACAAAACCTGGAGAGAGAAATATTACTAAATTATATAGAAATCAATCATTGCATTCAAACAACAAAATGGGAGCATCTGAAGGATTTTATACAAAAGATCATAAATTACAGAGTATTTAAAATAAGAAAAAGGAATCATTTGCTTCATATACAAGAACGATAGAGCCATAAGGCAAAAAGTGCTTTCCATTTGAATAATCAAGATAGACAACTTTGCACTCAAGGGTCATTTCATAATTTGTTATGACACATGCATAGATGTTGGCCAATACTTTCTTTATCCAATAACTAGCTGATACATTGGAGTCTTAGCCAATATCAGAAGAACCCAACATAAACAGCACATACAGTCAACATAGATAACTAAATCATACATTAACCATTTTTCTGTTGTCTAAACAATAAAAAAACATGAGATCATAATCCCATTTCTGAACTTTTTCTTTTACGTAAGTATGAAAATTTACAGTTGGGTTTCAAGAAGCAAAATAATTTGGTTAGCAAAGATCAAGTAGATAATGGACATCCAAGTAAATTAATAAAGACAAGCTCAATCAGAAGCAGAACAAGCATTAAACCAATTTGGCTGCTCAGCTGGAAATTCACAGAACCTATACTTCTGCCTTCACTCGAAAACCATAAACCAAGCATAATAATCCCGGCAGATAATAACAGAACTTTTCAACCTAATACATAAGAAATTATTCCACTGACTCATTAACCAAAACTTAGCAATTGTCAATAATTAAATCATCACCGCAGTCACCAAAATCAAATGACTAAGCTACAATAAGCTAAAAAATCAAGTTTCCGATCCCCATTACCTCAAAAGGCAATATGGGCTCATAAGGAGACAATTTCCTCAAATGCGGTCGAATAAAAGAATCACCAGTCAACCGCTGCTTACCCTGGCTGACTTGCTCTACAGGAATGGTGGAAGAGGCCATGGTTATGACCCTTCTAGGATTTCCTTCAAATGAGCAAATGGGTCTTTGAGAATTTCCAAATTGGTGAATATTGGTATTGGGTTTGATCAAAGAAAGAGAAGCAATGTTGTAGATATCAATCACACCCATGAATAACTGCAAATATGGATTACAAGAAATTCAATTCATTCTCCAAACACGCACAAAAAAAAAAAAGGACAGTCTTTAGCACTAACAAGAAATTACAATGAATCTTGTTAAGTAAAACACAAACATCTGTATGTAAATCAAAGAGTGGAGCTTTATGTGCATACCTTATTTCCCAAGAACAAAGGAAAAATTTTTCAGTGCAGGTTTCTGAATTGAGGTAGTGTGTACCGAGAAAGAAGAAGGCTGCTAAACCCTAGTGAGTTCAACGCCCAAAACTGAGACTGACAAAACAAAACCTGGTCAGAATTTTCTTCTTTTGTTTTTCCATTATTTAATTTTCTTGTCCAAGCGGCGTATGCCATTTGCGCATTTGGGTAGCGGTACCACGGTCCAATAAACATAGAAACATACTATATTTTTATTTTTTAATTAAAAATGGTTAAATGTGAATTTTAGTTTTCTTTTTAATTTTTAATTCTAAATATTTTTAATTTTTGAATTATTTTTAAGATTTTTTTTAATCTTTAACTTTAAAAACTACGTATTTTTTATCTTTTCGTTAATTAGTTTATTAAATTAGTTCAAATATACACATTTTTATTTTTTAAACATATAATATCTATAAATTTTTAAGTTCATGTACTAAAATATGTATATATATGATCAATTTTAATGAATTAATTAATAGAATAATTAAAAAATATTCTTGTTAAGGACAAAAAAGTATAAAAAAAATAATTTAGGCGTTAAAAATGTCCAAATTAAAAGTTTAAAGACTAAAATTGATAGTTAACAATTAGAAATCTCATTTCTTCAATGAAACAAAATCCATGTATTAACGAGATTTTATAAGTTGTTGAGGTTGAATACCAATATGATAATAGGAAGGAAAATCATCTAATTTTATAATATTAGTAATTAAAGGTGTGATAATAATATCTTAGGTATTCTTGATCTAATGATTTGCCACTCAAACTCTAAAATTCGGTATTCTAGTTTTTGAGTTTTGGATTTTTTTTTTTTTAACATTTTTACCATAAGACCAATAAAACCATTACCCTTAAGAGAGGAGGAAATGAACATAAAATGTGGCTCACGCCACTTGGCCCATAAGCCAGGTTCGTGAGTTTTGGATTTGATCCAAGGGGATGGCGATTTTCTTATATTATCTTAGTTTTTTATATTGCATAAAGAAAAAGTATTTTATACGCCATTCTTCTAAATTACTTTTGGAGAACATCTCTTTTATTAATATTTTTAAAAATTAATTATTAAATTAAAAGTTCTATTCATATAAATTATGAATATCAATTTATAATTTGTTTTAATAGGCTTAACAACTTTATAGATTATAAGAAATTTAAAAATATTAAATATATGTCAATAAATAAAATTTCTTTGATCAAGTGGTTGTAAATGTTAAAATAATATAAAAATTGATATACATGATTTATATGAATAGAATTTTTAAATTATTGACTTATTTTTGAAAATATTAATTAAAAAATAAATTTTTAAACAAATCTTTTAAATAAAATTTTAAGAGAACAACCTCCGCACACTATTTCATTGCATAACACCTTATCATCCTCTCTCATCTCTCTTAATTATCATTTATTCAAAAGAAAAATATAGATAGAAAAACGATTCTTATTTCAAACCAAAGGCACAAGTTTTTGCACCCACTGATTTTGACATAGGTCCTGCATCCACTAAACACGCATTACTAATCTGATTAGTTGTTTAAACTTTACTCACTTATTAAGTAATAGTAATACATTGCACCACCAATCACTAGTGTGGTGCATGGAGTTACGTTTTTCTTTAAGAAGTAAAGTAATGGCATCCTTGTTAATGTGAAATGTGAGTCTCAAATTTAATATTCTTTATCCCCAAGAATAGATGATAATATTATTAATATAATTGTCATTTTTTTTAAATAATACATTGCACCATATAACTAAAATAAATAATAAAAAAATATAATGTAATTTAATGTAATTTAAATTATTAGATGAAAATGAACTTTTAATATTAGAGACTATTTTTTTATTTAATGATTTTTTTTACAATTAAGTATAATTCAAATTATAAAATTAAATAAGAAATTTTATAAATAATTACATTAGTATGATGTACATTATAAGTATTGTTATTTTATAATAAACGTTAGTTAGCTTTTCTTTCAAAAGTTTTGTTTCTTTTGGAGTGCCTTCAACAATGCTGTGGGTTGTGGATAATTACATAATGGGGGAGATGGGAAATCCATTGAATTGATAAATTCATCCAAAGCAAAGTCAATGATGCCGTGAAGATGATTTTTTTTTTTAAATCTCAATTATATTTTGTTTAACTAATTTTGTCTCTAATGGCAGGTGTTGAGAAGTTGGTGAATGGGTTAACCTCTAAATTAAAGCTATATCATATTATGTGAATAAACTTTAGAAGTTGATTTCATGGGTACAAGGTTAGAATCAACTCAAGGATTTGGTTCAATTGATTCCAAGCTTACCAATTTAATATATTTATAAGTTATAAAATCTAAACTACCTTAATTGTTATAGTGCGTTACCTAAATCTCACTCCCAAACACACAATAACCGACCAAATTACTTGATTTAGCTTCTATATTTAGACACTTCATGGTGTACAAATGATTTAGATATGGGCAGTATTATAAGAACAATCTTTTTACATTACATTTTTATACAATTTTTACATATCATAAGTAAATATATTTAATATCACGGGTCTTATATAAATTAAAAAAATCATCCATTTAAATAATACGTCAAGTTATATAAAAAGATTGTCTCAAAATTATTTTTCTTTAGATATACTATAGTGTGATCACCAATAAAACACACCTAAAAGCAAAAAAATATAATAATAATAATAATAATAATAATAATAAATACCCTCTTTCAAAAAAAATAAATAAATAAAACACACCTAAAAGCAAGAGATATAGAAATAGTTTGAGATGCATTACCGCCTTTCATCCTTCAAAATATGTCTAAACAGAAAAACAAATTAAAAGAGAAAAAGTTGTTTCAAGTTTCAACCTCCATATTCTGTAATAAAAAAAGAAAAGAAAAGAAAAGAATCAACAGCTTCTTCTTTTTTTTTAATTACAGAAAAAAAAGGCAAAAGAATAACTCTTTTTTGTTGTTTAGATTATCATTTTTTGGGTAACACTCTGTCCTAACCAACTAATGATTGGTGGACAATGGTTGACTTGAGATGAGCATTCCGTTGCTGAATTCCAATAGTTAGCTTGCAATTTTCTTCAAAAGTCAAATTAATTGTGGAAAAATGTGATCCAAAGAAAGGAACTCCTCCTTCCAATCCGGCGTTAGATCAGATATTTTACCCCCCATATAAATATAAATCGAGCTTTCTTCCTTCCCTAACATAACTTTTATAAATCTAAGGTAAGCTAAATCTTAGTTGTATAGAATTCTTTTTAAATTTATTTGTTTTAAGATATCAATTACGGCTGTCCCGCACATGGTGGTCTATTGGTCACCCCTTGCAGACGTGCGTAGGATTAATGTAACCTGAGATCAATTCCCAGGTCCCTTTCCTCTTCCCAGAAAAGAAAGTTTCATACTGTTTAAAAAAAAAAAATTACGGCTAAAAATAAAATTTATTGATTTTTATTTCCAAACCATATAAATTTATTAAATAAGTTCAATTTTAACAATCATCTTTTAACCTTCACAAATTTGTACGCTAGTAAATGATAGAGGTTTCCAAGTAAATGGTGTAGTTGTAGATTTGTGAAAAAGTTTTGTGAATTTGTATGCATCTATTTTGCTTTTCTGTGATCCAAGTGCCAAAAGAAAGAAAATCTACCAAACATTGACACAATTAACTTCACATCACATCTTGTGTCGTGTGAGAGATAATGATGATGAGTAATTTACCAATATTTGGACGGGTGGCCTACTCAGAAGAGCCAAAAACATCGCCCTCAAACCCATAAAGCAAGCACTCTGATTTTTCCACATGAAGCTGCTCCTTAACTTGTTGAAGCGGTTGAACTAAAAAATTTTCCAAGAAAACAAACTACCAAACCTCTTGACTCCAATTCCCAATACCCCTTTGTGTGTTTCCCTTCCCTTCTCATATTTACAAACACCAAATGAACCAAACCATGGCCGCCACTGAAGAATTTAGCTTCCCCGCCATCACTGACTCCTACCCTTGTGGCATCGATTCACCGCCTTTGTGGCATCTTTCTCCGGCAGCATCCCCTGATGCTTTTAGGGATAAATTTTCAAAAGAAGGGGAAAAAAGAGTGAAAGAAGAAGATGATCATGAGCGTTTTGAAACAGAGGAGAAGCATAGGAAGAGCTGTTCATATGTTGAGAAAGGGTCAAAGGTGTCGAGGAGAGTAGGGTATACTGAAGATGGAGAAGAGAAAATGGACCTGTTGTGGGAGGATTTCAATGAGGAACTTTCCAGAAGCTGCAGTTCAAGGATGGGTTCCAGTGGCTGCAGTTCAAGGATGGGTTCCAGTGGCTGCTCCAGCGACGTGGTGGAATTGAATTGTGTTCGGTCCCTGAAGCTGTCCAAAACCAATGGTGGAATGTTTTCTCCGAAGAAGCCAAGCATAGTGGTATTCTTTAAGTCCTTCAGGAAGCTCTTCTTGCTTCACAGTTCTCATCATAGTTTAGCAAAACATCACACTCTACGCCGGTAAATTGCATTGAAAATCCTGTTTTTAGGCTCATACAAATTCTGGTATGATTGATTTTATCAAGAAAATCCTGTTTTTTTGGTTTATCTTTATGGGTTATACAAGAGAATAGACCTCTCTTATTCCCAAATCTCTCCTCACCCCGATTCAAGGTTTGAATCTAATATCTTTCACTTGAAATCTCCAGTCCTTAGTCGCCACCCTTTAGGGTGAGGAAATTCATGTTTTCTCCACTGCTTGACATCTCTTTTTTCACATGGAAATATGGTGAAATGATGGGATTTTTTTGGTGTATGATATCACATATTTGGAAGGCGGATATATAAAAGAGGTGGAAGTGTTTGTGTACATATGAAGATTTCAGTCCATCTTGTTGTCTGAAGTGTAAAAAGAGAGATGCTCAAAATAAAATATGGTATAGTAATAAACACTTTAATCTCAATATTTTCATTTCTTGTAAAGTATGAATATGTTCAAGAGGGTGAATCCAAATGAGTACTTTTTCAGTTGAAATTTGTTATTCCAAGAGTTGGAGCTTTCATTGCCTCATAATTTTTGTTCACAATTTTATGTAGAAGTCATTTTTGATTAATAATTGATTCATTTGATTAGACTTTACTTTTTATTTAAAATTATGAAACAATGGTTGTGCCTCAATCATTTTTCTTCTTTGAAATTCTTTCCTTAAGGAAAAGAGAAATAGGGGAAAACCATATAATCCAAAAAATACCCCCATGCTCTCTTCCCTTAAAATTATGCTTAACCAAGGAAAGAGAGGAAATGTAACCTCATCCTTTCCTTTCCTTTCCTTGAAATCCTTTCCTTGGGAAAAGAGAAATAGGGGGAAAACAATAGAATCCAAAAAAATACCCCAATATTTTCTTCCCTTGAAATATGCATACCAAGAAAACAGAGTGATGCCATCCGCATCCTTTGTCTTCCTGGAAATCCATTTTTTAGGAAAGGAGAAATAGGGGGAAAGTCAGAATCCAAAAAAAAATAGCCCAATATTCTCTTCCCTCGAAATATGCTTGCCAAGAAAACAGAGTAATGCCATCCTTAGCCTTTGTCTTCCTGGAAATCCATATTTTAGGAAAAGAGAAATAGGGGAAAAACCATAGATTTCCCAAAAAAAAAAACGGTGTTTTCTTCCCATAAAATATGCTTACCGAGGAAAAAGAGGTATGCATCCTCACCGTTTCTCTCCTTTTCTTTCAAACTAAGGTTTAAGGATCAAAAGCCCTGAAGATTGAAATGAATGAATTGGAAATTTCTTTTACCAAATTATCCAATCTCTTCCTCAATTTCCTAGCCACTGTTATCTAGAAATCTAAGTAGATTTTAAGCTAGGATACATCACTGTTTAAGATAATATTCCCAAAATTACAATTTCCTAAGAGGACTACAAGCTGGGGGGAAGTTAGAAGGGCATATTGACAGCAAGCAGCTGAAAGTCATCTTCAAATTCAACTTGAGAAACTCTGATCCAGCCATCATCTTTGCTCATTTTCATCTGAAACAGTTGTTGGGACCAACATGATAGATGGATAATGTACAGGGCGATGGCAGCAAGTCTCTCCCCCAAAATATGTGTAGTGTCATCAAACAAGAAGAGCAATGAATCAAAGAATACAACTATGGTGATCACATGGAGTCTTGATGCCGGAGAGGAATACCTTCAGCACCAAAATCATCTTCTTCTAAGTGCTTAGAAAGACGTGCTGATGTTGAGGCACCTATGAAAGGAATGCAATTTAAGTATCATGGATCCCGAAATGTAACATAGGTAGGCAACGCAATAAAAACATACCATCAACCATGTCCTTTGTCTTGTGAAGAAGAAAAGTCCCTGAAAGGATAGTAACAAACCCACAAATTTCTGTGATAATCTGGGTTGGGTTTTGTCGATCCCAGTCCTGTATCCAGAATCAGAATCATTGCAATCTGAGCTCATAGCATTACATAGGAAAGTTTAACATACCATACCTAGGACTATAAACAGACTATAAGCAAGGGGATTAGGGCAAGGGAGCACCATAAAATGGGGAAAAAAATTTACAAAACATAAAATTATCAAAATAATTAGATAGATTACCTTTACAAATCTAAAAACTTTAGCTCATAAATACAAAAAATATATATATATATATATACACCAGATAAAACTAAAAGATTTCTAGCGTAAGAACCACACAATCAAAGCACCTGGTTAGCTAGCATTTGACTAGTTAAATCTCATCCATCCATAGTTCCAAACAAAGAAAATGAACTTACCTTGAACATGATTACACTAGCCAAAATTGTTAATGTTGTAAACATCACATAGTATATGGGAGACACAACAGCTGTGTTGAATGTATCAAGAGCCTGCAATAAAAGACAATGCTCCCATCATAAGTACTCACCAATAAATTTAAAATTAGAAAATAACACCTCATATATTGAGCTTTTATATCCATTTTCCTTTTTATATTCTTTCTTGCATGAAACAATTTGCCCTATAAAATTTACACATGAACAGATTGATGCATACAAGCATACATTTATTCATACATTCATATGCATGTACATACTTAAATGTACACATGTCCACTCTATATATCTTCCTAAATATAATGCCTAGCAACCACTCTGGCCATGTTTGATTGGATGGAGTGGAAACCACAAAAAGAAGACAAATGAGGAGAATGTGACATGTTTGCAAAGCTGCATTACTCAGAAAGAAATGAAGGCACATGCCGTGATGTTGTTGCCTTATTTGATGGTGACATTGAACCTTTAATAACCATCAATCACGTGCACTTTAAACTAAGACGAAAAATGACAGTAGATGGTGATTTCCAGTACTTTCAGGAGTTGGTCAAATCTTGTTCAGAAAAATGAGGTAGCATGCTTTTAAATATTTTCAAATCATTTATATATCATTACCTTATTTAAATAGTTCATTTGAGTAAGCACACAGGTAAGTACCACCAAGACGAAAACCCAAGTTTGAGGATATATTAACTGATTCATTCCTGAAAATGTTAACTTTAAAACAATTCCAAGTGCTTTAACACTCATGACCTGCCAGAAATGCACATATGTTAATAATGAATGAGAATGCATAAATAAAATAACCATGAAGAATATCACTCAGAGCATTAATCAGATTGAAGAAGAGGGTAAATGCCAACAACAAACACATACTGATAGGGAGCCCATGAGTGAACAAATGCCAACATATACCATCACATTTGTCTGACCATATTGCGGAACAAATTGGAATATGAGAATAAACACTGCCACAATTACAACAGCCGCATACAGAAGAAAAGCTGCAAGAGGCATCAAATTTCATTGAGTCATTATGTTACATAATTTAAAATAAATAAATAAATAAATAAAGCAAAGAAGAGGAATATGAGGGGGAAAATTTTCTTCAATAACAAGTTTATATAAATACTTTCTTATGTACAAGTATACCCGGCTCTGTTGCAAGATCCCATACTTCTTTGACAGAGTCAATTTCCCGTTCTTGAGGAGCATGCAGAACAATGTTAGTTGAACCCACAACACATAGAACACACCCAAGAATCCCAAAAATGTTCAATTTCTCGTGCAGTATAATATGTGCTAGAGCAGCACTGCAAGAAAACCAAGAAATGAGTATTCAAATATGAAAAAAATAATAATAATAATAAATCAAGATACGATGGTCATTAGTTCCATTTTCTTGCCTGATAATGATACTAAGAGCACCAAGAGGAGTGACAAGAATAGCTGGTGCAAATGCATAAGCTGCAAAATTAGCGACCTCCCCAACAATCACTGTCACATCCAGAACTAGCCATATTAGAGGAATGGATTTCTTGTTTATGCTAATCTTATCAAGATTGAAAAGGAGTGTATGCCAATTCTTCCACTAGAAAATGAATGAGAAACAAAAGATTCCAAGAAGATTGAAAAGACCAATATCAACAAAATGAGTTAACATCAAAGATCCTAATGCTCAGACAAAACAAGGCATCATTAAGGACCCTAATGCTCTGATGAAAGAATAGTACTTCTAAGTTGAATAACATTAAAGAATAAGGATCCTAATACTCCAAATCCAATGAGTTATCATTTCCTACATAATCTATAGAGCATAATGAATAAAGAAAACTCACTAGTTATCATGCCCACCCACCAAAGTGGCTCATAGAGATAAGAATAACCTCCACTACCTGCAAGCAAAATTGCAAAATTACAAAAGTTAGAAAAAAAAAAAAAAACAAGGGCAGTTAATGACTACATGGCTAGAACTGTGATATTATGCAATATGAACCAGGGGTACTACCTACAGGACCAAAATCCAAGAGGCAAACTCATAAAAGAAAAAAAAGAAAAAGAGCATAAATTACAGAAATAAAAGAAAAGCCTAATACTGCAGCAAAAATCAATTTTTAGAAACTAGGAATCTTGAAAACGTAACAAACCATAAAATTTTTTTTTTTTTTTTTAAATATCCTAGAATGAAAACCCAATTGAATTCAAACAAATTCCAATGCCAGAAACTCATTCTCCTGTCTCAAATCCCCGGACCAAGCAGAACCGATCAAAGCATAAGAGAAACGATAAAAACCCAATTGATAACAGAAACAAAGTCAAAGATGTGGAAAGTCGAATACCCGCCCTAACCCCAGAGGCGCCAGCCTTCTTCAAACCCTTTTTCTTAACAATGAAGCTGGATCCAATGAAGAAACTTGAAGACAATGCCAATACCAATCCCTTAATATTATCCGAGGACATTCCTTTGTAAGAGTCCGTCCAGCTCCCACCGGAACCCGACTGCCCCTCCGCCATTGTTTCTGCTCTCTGCTATCCACCCACCACCAATCCAAACACAAACACAAACACAAACACAAACACCACCAATACACAAAATTTTCCCCAAAAATGTTACAAACCCCTCACTTCCCATTCCATTACCATCATCATCATAATTATTATCCAGATATCAATGTATCCTTCCCAATTCTGCCTTCATCACCGGAAAACCAGTTGATTCTATCTTTATATGTATTGAATGAAACCCAAAATGTACTCAAAGACAGAGACTTTCAGATTGAATTGCTTATGTTGGATAGTAGATCGTAAGATTTGAAAGGGTTTTTGGGTGTGAGGAAGATCAAGAGAATTTGTTTAGGAGATTTGTGTAGGGTAAGGTAGATCGGAAAACAAAGGGTAAGGAAACTCAACCGCTTTGCTTCATTTTCTGTTAATCCAGCGGATGTTAATCAGTTAATTAATTAATTAATTAATTAATTTAGTTCATAAAAAAAATATTTAATTTAGAAAGCGGGTTTATGTGGGGTAGGGTCGGACTCTGAATGGATTTGGATCCAGGAAAGTACGATTCCACCACGTCACTCCAAAATCGGGTGTTTGGCATTTTCTATAGGG
>BPVZ01000030.1:144941-155519 GCA_020521535.1 Rubroshorea leprosula | reverse complement strand
TTTAAATTACCACAATAAACTTCCATTTTCTAATTTAAAAATAAACAAGAGAATAAAAAGTTAAATTTTTTTATTATTATTTTTATATATTTTACTGTTATATATTGATATTCTTTAGTTTAAATTACCACAATAAACTTCCATTTTCTAATTAGAATATTAAATGTAAATTTAAGACCCCAAATTTCGTTGTTTCTTCTTGACCAATTTGGATATTTTAGAGGCCTAAAAGAAGAAAATTTTGAAAATTTTAATATTAACAATATTGAGATATCCTTAAGAAATTAAGACTTGCACGTATCAAAAGAAGGGAAAGACTTGCATTATTGATGTACAATAGTGTTTCCAATATACAGTGACATATGAAAGAGAATGCAGATAAATGCATTCAAGTTCAACCTTACGGGGGAAAACCAAAAGCTGAAGAGTTGAAAATTAAAGACATTAAATGGTTTTGAAAGTTCAATGGAAGGTTAAAGGCATCCATGCATCATCAAGGGAAGTAAGAGGAGACAGAGCCTTTGGCTCTCAGTGCCCACCACCCATTCCAGGACCAAGAGAGACTTGCTTAGGCGGTTTTGGAAGAACAAAAATCGCCATCAAGGCACTTAACGCTGCAGCAATCGAGCCCAACACGAAGGCTGGCAAGTTTCCACCCCCAAATGCACCATCCAACGGTCCACTAATTACTGAAACGAACATCTAGTATACACATAGCACAAATTAATTAAACGAAATACATTCACACTTCAGGTGCATATTATGCATGCACACACACATATATACAGTGATATCAAATATTAAATCTTTGATCACTATAAAAAAAGATTTTTTTGATGAAAAATAGTGATTAATTTTTAGTAGATCACTAATATTTTTATATTTGTGACTAATTTTCTATAATAGTCAATAAAATTAATTTTTAAAATTATAATATACAATTTTGATACAAAAATTATATTTAGTTACAAAATATTCGTCACAATAAATTATCTAAATCTATAATTGTCAAAATTGTTATAATAAGATAACTATTATATGTACTTGGGCCTTCGGGCTCAGTGTCATCAGATCACGTATAAGTGCATTCTTCCACCTCCAGAGCAACAGTTCGAATCCGACCCTTTGCAAATTTGTTCAAAAAAAGAAGAAGATAACTATTATATAGTTGCTTATAAAATAGAGGTCATAAATTATTAATTTTTGTCATAGATGCTAAATTTTGCTTGTGACTAAATTTATTATACGTAGCAATTATATTTTGTAACAAAATATATAATTTGTCACTAAAAAATCATAAAAAATGGTAATTTTTTTCAAAATAATAGTCACAAATTAGTAAAAAAAATTTACTAAAATTTAAATTTTCAACTGAATTAATTCAAAAAGATGGGTCCTACCTACGACTACATTCCCAAATAATTTTCTATTTTTCTAATACTACAAAAACCATAAAATCAAAGCTTCTAGCTTGGTCAAATATCTTAATTACTATTATTCATAAGATTTTTAATCGTTACTTATACTAAATCTAAAGATTTTACACATTCTTAAGGACTTCTTTTTGTTTAACAACAATTTTTTTTTTTTTTTTAGTTTAGCAGTTAGAATGTTCTCAAGTCAACTTGTGCCTACCTCAAGATTAATTTCTCTTTAGTTTGATAAGAGCTAAGTCATTCACATTAGAATTAAGTAAATTTATAAAGAATTATCTTCTCACTAGCATCCCAAAAGAATCAAATCTTGGTCAACAAAATGATTAGATTGTAAAGGATACTCAAACCCTTATAAACAAAATTATATTAATGTTGAATTGTTGTACTATTACTAACCCTACATAAGGGTGTTACATTCCAAACATCATCTTTTTTTTTTTCTTTTTTTTGCATTGTACTATGGCAACTACCGTGTGGAATTTGTGCTTTTAATGGTGGGGTTTGGATTGGACTTTGGCTGGCCATGTTCTGAACTCTTTTCAACAGTACATTCAATAAATAAAGAAACTTGACATTTAATTTATGTTAAGATAATGTTTATGATGATTTATGGGGAGAAATACCCCTTATATTCTAACAAATAAAGAAAATTTCTTGTTGTTAAGAAAAAAAAACTTGAATATAAACATACAATATATTATTTTTTACTTTTATTGACTATAATTTAAAATTGATTTTTATATTTAATTTGATTAGTTTTTGTTTTCATTTGATAAATTTTTTATTTTTGTATTAGTACATGATCACATGAGTGAAATTATAAAATAAAAAATCTCACATCACCCAAAAATAAAAAATTAAATTTACTAGCATTCTATATAAAGAAAATGCACAATCTCACATCATTTAAAAACAAAAAGTATTGCTTATTAGTAATTTATATAAAGATAATGGATTCTTTACCTGTGGAATAACAATGGACATATTTAGCACTCCTAAAGAGAGCCCTTGACCGCCACCGGCTGAAGAGCAATAGATCGATGCCAAAGCAAAAGGAATACTGAATGTTACCTACATAAAGCAACACCCCAAGTTATTATGTTGCCCAAATCTTGTCACAAGCAAAATTCATTTCCGACAGAAGTTGTTGTCTCTAATTAAAATATATATATATTTTACATTTTTTTTGAGATTTTTAGCGTGTAAAATGGTTTTTGTTAATTAATTTTCGAAGAAAATAGGTAATTGTAAGAATCTTACAGCAAGGGGAACACCCAAGACCCCAAAGAGGGCCAAAGCAGAGCCCATGATGTTCGTGGGGGGAGGTAGGATGTGGTCAGGTCCATGGGTAGATCTCCAAGCCTCAGCCATCTTTGTAACCACAACCGTTGATGCTAAACACAAGCACAAAATGATGTTCACAAGGCCCCATAAGTTTGTGACCCCACGCATCAGGCGGCTCACGGGCTCCAACGCCAGTGAAGTTGAACCCGAAACGATGGAGTTAATCAGCAAGCCCAATGCACCCGCGCGCACTCCTTTTTCGTACAGCCTAGCTTCGGCATGGTTTCCTTTCACTTTCCCGCCGTACACCTCCGTCCCCATCCAGTCGGTGTCGAAGAGAAAGAACGGGAACCACGCGATCCAGTTCAGGCAGGTCACCAGGAGCAGGATCCACATCGGTTTTCTCAATGTCTTGAACGCCGTCACGATCTCGCCAACGAACGGGGCCGACGCCGTCTTGGCGTCCTCCTCTGGTGCTTCCTTGGTTAACGGTTTCTCTATCACGGTGGTGACGGCGGTTACGGTGACAATCGAGAGGATGATAATGTCGATTAAGAAGCAGGATTTGAGATTCGCGCAGTAGATATCGCAGGCTTTTGTTTTAGTGAAGGGGAAGACTTTGTAGAGCTTCGAGTAGGAGCCGGCGGCGTAGCCTAAGACGTTTCCGACCGCCATGAAGAAAGAGAACCACCCGTTCGCCTTCCGCATCTTTGTGTGCTCGTTTGCAGAGAGATCGGCGAGGAGAGCCCGACATGGGCCTTGGAGCATGTTGTTGGCCACATCAAGGACCCAAAAGCCCACTACGAAAATGGCCACGGCCCTGGGCTTTGTGGACCTTTCCAGAGAATCACCAGCGTGGTAGCCAATGTCTTTGGCAAATCCAATTAGGAAGACGGCGAGGATGACGAAGAGTGCACCGACGGCGATGAAGGGACGGCGGCGGCCGAAGCTTGAGGTGCAGCGGTCACTGTTATACCCCACAATTGGTTGGACAAGGAGGCCGGAGATTGGGCCACAGAGCCATATGAAAGAAGCCCATGTGTGCGGGACCCCGAGGGTCTGAACGTAAGGGGTCAAAAGTGAAAGTTGCAGAGCCCACCCGAACTGGATACCGGCGGCTATGGAGGCAACGGTGATAATCTTCCTAGTGGAGCTCGGAGGCTCGTCTGCGACGGAGTTAGTTCCGTTCTCCATATTGCTCTGCCGTTTGCACTCTACCTGGCTAAAACAAAATTTTGCATTATAATCTAATTATTGCTTTGATTTTTTTGCTATGATTTTTGTTCTTTGTTTCCTTTGGTTATTCAAACATGGAGACTGTTAGTGATTCTTATAAGCAAAAGTCAGAAAAGAAACAAACTTTTAATTTTTTTTTAATTGTAATTAATCATAGAGTAGAAACAGTTATTATAATTTCGAAATAGCCCACCGTCCAGGAAGAAAACAGAGTGAAAAAATTTTAAAAAAAAAATAGTTCCTGCAAACTTAAGTGAGGATTGTCTGTTCTCTATATTAATATTTCTAGATGTTATAATCAGGGAAAGACTTTTTGGATACTGAGGCTGCATGTGCTGTGGAGAATCTGGAGATAATAATTTAGGATGCATGAGTCATGACCAAATCGTAAAGAACTTTTAAAATTATGAATCAAAGAAAGGAACCAAGAAAGCCCCTTTAAAACCCATAAAACAACAAAGAAAGAACTTCAGAGCGGTTGGTGTGAAACTGAATTTCAAACACGGAAACGTAGTTTAGCTCAGTTAAATACTTAAATCAGTACAAGAATCTTAACAAGATATGATTCTTTTCCGTGTAAATGCACAAACTTTGATTATAGAGTGGTTAAGCTTTGAAACGAAAATAATGTTCATGGATGGTTGAAGTAGGTACGGAATGCATTTTTTATAGGAGGCCACCATATATAAACAAAACTCACCAGCTGTTATAACTGACAGAAGCTTCAGTATGCCCGGAGTCCTGCTCTTGTTCTGGACTACAATTGGTTGGCGTTGCAGCTACCTCAACTCTCGAGGGATCTACGTAGGGTTGTGGTTTTCTGATATATGTGAGGAGTTAAGCTGTGCAGGTATTATATATATACAAAGACAAGTGGGGAGGTGAGGACAAAAAGAGTATTATGTAAATAGGAAGATGTTATCGGGAGTGCGATGTAACCAAATATTAAAGGTAGGAATGGCAAAGTATTGCAGAAAATTATTGTGGACGGATGGAGACTCAGTCCTGAGGATCTGTTCTCTCTTGCTGATAAAATGGACCATTTTGATGCAAATACATTTAGATGCCCATCCAGATACGGCTGTGGAACAATATCCCAGGACAGCTAATGTTTTGATACAGTCCGAGGCAGTGTTTTGAAACCCGAACCAGTGATAGAACCATTTTGCTCATAGGTTTTGGTTTGGATGGTCTGATCGGTTGAATTAAATTAACTGACCGACCCGGTTCAAATAAAAATGAAGGCATTTTTGGCAATTCTGGCATCTTTTTGCTGTATTTCACATTTTTTTTCTTGCAATTTCCAGCCTTATACAACAATTTTCAGTATAAACTTAGCTTGAAAGATATGTAAATTCACATGATAATATCAAAAACAAGTCTCAAAGTCAAATATATAAAAAAAAAAAATAAGTTTTAAAACTAAATAGATAGATGCCATACAAGTCTCGAATTAACAAGTCTCACACACATGTAGATATATATGAAAAACAAGTCTCAAAATTCAATCCAATATGCCAATGATGTATAAGTTGAATTAGTTCATTGTTTTTCCCCTCGATGAGAAGGATCTTCATTAAATTGAGCATCATGTTCACGAAAACCATTCTCCCAATCATAGCTATCGTCATTTTCTCTACCAATTGACTCCAAGTCAATTTCTTCACTTGCACTGCCAATATAGAATAATCCTCCTTCACCACCTTGCACTTCTTTATCAATATCATATGTGCCACCTCAAAAGTAGAAAAATGAATATGTAATAAATAAAAATCAATAAAATAAATTATAATTGGAATTTAACTCGCATAATCAATAAGATAATTCATAGAATGACAAAATAATACAATAAATTTAAAATCAAAACACCATTTTTAAAGTTTTAATTAGTTACTAACATTCTTTTTGAGTTGTATGACATATTGGCATTATTTTATCATTATAAATTATATTCTCTAATTCATTGCAATCAAGAATTAAAGAATCATCTTCTTCCATAATCCATTCATCAACATTGTCTATACTTTTGTAATTAATAGGATCAAAACAAGCTTTTCTTTTGTTATCATTTCTATTATTCAAGATAAAAATAGAAGTTTCATAAAAAATGAAAATTAGAAGAATATATAAATAATAAGAAATGAAACTTTATGAATAAAGTACAATTATTATATGGATTAGATAAAGTAGCTATATTTCAAATGCAAATTATAATGCACATAGACAAAATCATTCAACTTTTGGTGTTCCAATCTATTTCTCTTCTTGGTGTGCATTCTTTTTAAATACATTTCAACTTCTTTCACACTCCAAAAAAGATAATTTTTGACTCAAGAGTTGAATTGTCAATTTTTTAAGATTAGGAGCACTATATCCAAAATATTTCCACCACTCATTTATGATAAAAAAAACAAAAAGAAAAAAGTATGTAAGTGTTAAAAAGTTAAATATTGTAAAAAAATAAACAAAAGTGCTATAATCTTCTCTCTCTTTTTTTTTTTCTCTTAACAAGTTGAAATCTTAACAAATTTCATAGTTTTTGATGATTCGAGCACTTTTACGGGCAAAACTTTCTATTTTTTTTATCATACAACTAATACTCATTCAAAAATTAGACCTCTGAGATGGCATTTTTGCATCCACAACGTCTATAAAACCTTTTATGACTTTTTTTTTTTGGTTGAAAATTTCTCTTTATCATGTAAAAAGCAAGATTTAAGTAATAGCCAGTAGCATGGAGATTTTGACAGAGTTATCTATCCCACATTTCTTTAATAATTCTTGTATAAGGCTTGTACAAAGGTTTTCCATTCATCGATATAGTCTTAATTGCCTTTCTAACCCTATACATGTCCTTGTAGACATATCCAAGTGAAGACCTCTCGTCACCATCTACAATTCTAAGTAAGCGAATAAGTGATCCCACAATTTTCACAAGTTCACAATTATTTCAAAATTTCTTATCTTGAACAATAGCCACAACATTTTTTGCCTTATGATCCTTGTAGCATCTAAACTCTTTAAATTCCAAAGTAGTTACCAAACTTGTAAATCATGCTATGCTTATGAATGCTCTTCAATGCAATGAATGTTGTTACAAAACTTGTTGTCCTAGGACGTATGATTTTTGTCCATCCTTCCCTTTTTTATAGCCAAGCTAACAACAAAAGATGATTGTAAGATATATGTCATTTAGCAATCTCCTAGTCTTTTTATAATTGACTACATTATTAGTTACTTAATGCACAACATTACTAGGACCCACAAACTCAACCAGTTCCCTAAACAAATGACAAAGCATGGTAACATTTTTAACTACATTAGAGGTATTAATAAATTTCATAAAGGTAATTCCTCTAGAACAATAGACAAGAAAATTAATTAATTGCTTCTTCTTTTTTTTTTTTTATCTTGGCAACTATCACCCATAATAGTGCAACCAACTTTTGCCCAAATATTCTTATAAAAATTAACCAACAATTGGACCTCTTTTTTTAAATCATGCAGTAGATTACATCTCATGACATGGTAACATGGTAACTTGGTGCCTTGTAATTAGAACCAATCGCAACACTAGCATCAAGTATAGACTAAAAGTAAGGAGATTTGATAGCATTTACAGGCAAACAACTAAAAAAAAAAAAGAAAAAAGAATCTAACAATAGCCAAATCTACATTATGGGCAACATCTTTACTTGCCAATGCACTTCTAATTAATGGTTGAGCTCCAAAAGTGGTCCTTGGGATAAAGTAATTTTGTAACTCACTTACTTTTCTTGTTCTACCCTTATTTGCTAAAATTTCTAACCCCTTCCCTTTAACTTGAGATTGTGGAGTTGAAGAAGGATTCAAGATCTCTTGCAAGTCTGATGCATCTCCATTAGAATGTCCAAATTGATTATCTTCCCATAGATTTTGTGCTTGCTTTCTACTTTCTTCAATTTCCTTTAAACTCTATTACATCTGATATCAAACATTAAATGGCACCTTATCACACTTTTTGACATTTTCTCCCTATCCAACAAGGTGGTGTTTCATTCTATTAACGCCGCCTCCTCCTCTGAATTTCTTTTGGCAATCCAAACATTTAATTGATTTTTTTGTGCCTTCTATAACTTCAACACAATGCTTCTATATTGCATTTGTTTTAGCTCTTGAAGATGGGGAGGTGCAGTAGTTGAATTCTATGTAGAGGATGATATTTTTTGCAATTCTACAACAAAATAAAAGAATATCATTAAAGTAGCTCAAAACAAAATAGAATTCAATTTTAAATCACCATTCAATTAAAAAACAATTATAATAATTGACAAGTTAGAATAAGACATGTAACAATTACTAAAACTTGTTTTTATAGTCACCACTAAACGAAAACTACCAAGTACCAACTGGATTTTACAAAATATGAAGGAATTTAGCAATTGTTTACTTGTCACTAATGGCCAAAGAATTAATACAAAATGCAATATATATATATATATTCACTCATTCTACTCTGCATTCTAAAATATTCTCACTCCATGCATTTGAATATAATCAGATCATTTCATGCCTCAAAAGTCAAGACCTCTGCTATTGTTTCATACAACTAGACTAAAAGATGTAGGACCATTGGAATTAGACCTATAACACATTGTCGAGAGCTAGAGGGAAGCAAGAATAGAAAAGATCAAACATTTATTAATAAAACAACCATTAACTTGAGAAATTTGATCATGAAAAATAAAGTAGAAGGAGAAGGAGAACTAACATTGTGAAAGCTGAAGAAGTGGAGAGGAAGAGTCGAAGCTTGGGAGATTTTTGCTGAAATCATGGTTTTGCTTGCCTGAACAACACAAGCTTGAGTCATTGAGGAGAAGAACCATCGCTAGCAACAAACTCAAATGGATGATGAAGGTTGGTAGATGAAGGCACAGTGGAGGTGATGCGGTGAAGGCTAATGGATGAAGGCATGGCGAAGGTGATGTGTTCAAGGATGATCTCCCATGTGGTAGCAAGAATTGATGAACAAAGAAGCTAGAGAAGCATTCTTTTAGGTTTCTTCTTTGCCAATTTGTCTGGAGAAAAAGTGATGGAGGCTGGAGAAGTGGAAAGGAAGAGTCGAAGTCAAATTGTTGAAGCCTTTAGGTTAGGGTTTCCAATTTTGCCAATTTGTCTTTAGATTTTTTTTTTTTTGGTTAACCATGACATTGTAATGGGTAAAAGGGCAAAAGGGATAACACAACAAAAAAAAAAGGGTACAAAGGAAAAAAAATGAAATTGTAGAGTAGAGAAATTGGCTTGGCAAGTTTATTGGGTTTGTCGAGTTGAATGGTTTGCATAGTTTTGCCAGGTTTGGATGGCTTTATCATCCAAATGAGTCTGGGTGTCCAACCGACCTGTTTTAGCTACTGAGTGGTAGTTGGACCAATTTAATCAGTTGGTCTGGTCCAATTTTTAAAACAATGGTTTAAGGTCTAATTTTGTAATGAAGGCATAAAAATTTGATAAATAAAAGAGTTATCCTCTATTGTTATGCTAAAGATGGAGTCATAAACATTCTCTGGCACTACAAGAAAATTTACATTTAGTGACTAAATTATTGATTATTAAATCTTTATTTTTCATCACAAATTATTATTAGTGATAAAATTTAAACCGTTAATAAAATCATTGTCACTAATGCTTTTAGTGATAAATTAGGCACCTGTCACAGAAAATAATTTTATAGTGATAGAAAAAATTGACATTGTTAACAAGTTATTTATAACAATTTTATTCGTCACAAAAAAATATTTGTCACAAATGCAATTATGATGTAAAATTTAGTCATTAATTATTAAAATTGATATTAAATAAAAAGATATTTATTTAATTATAACACAAATATTTTAACAAAAATTGTCACAAAAAAATAATATATAAATTTATCACAAAAGTTTAATAAAAAATATTATTATTTCAATACTAATCAATTTTGATTAAAAAGAATCAAACCTGATTAAAATTAACCAAGCTCGATTAAAATTAATTAGGCCCAAATTAATCTCAAGTTTTATTGAGTTTCACATGTTTTATAGTGCAAAAATTTATTTTCTTAAATATTTCATATCGATGTGGGATATATTTATAGTGTAAAACCTTATTCTCTTATGTGTTTTTTATCAACGTGGGATGCATTGATTAGAGAAAATTAACAGTTTTTAGTGATGAAATATATTTTTTAGTGATCAATTATTTGGTTATCATTGAATGTGTAAGGTATATATGACCAATATTAAAATTTTGTCATAATTGCAATGCATTATAGTGATGATTTTTATCGACAAAAACTTATTTTATCTCTATGAACATTTTTTATGGACGAAATATATTTTTTGTGATGAATTTTTTTGTTCATCATTAAATATGTATACATCCGTGACTAATTTTTTAAATATGTCACAATTGTGATAAGTTATAATGATAATTTCAAAATTCATCACAAATTTCTGTCACTAAAAATCATTTTTCTTGTAGTGTGAGAGGTGAAGTACTAAGTTTCAAAATCGGAGTGCCAAAACTAAGTGTATATAGGGTATATGCATTTAAAAGTATGATAGTTAGTGGTTCAAATAAATAATCTTTAGGTTTCTTTTGGGAG
>BPVZ01000030.1:69890-81955 GCA_020521535.1 Rubroshorea leprosula | reverse complement strand
GGCGGAGTAAAAGGGGTTTTTCTATTGAAAGGAGGTTGGTGTTTGAGAAAGGAGATCCTCAGGTTGCAAGGGGGATTCCATCTCTGGAGTTGTCATTGTTAGGTATAGCTCTGAATAGAGGATTTTTGTTAGGAATGGTGAAGGAGATGGAGGAAGCTTGATCCCGTGGGTGAGATTCCTTCCATCAGATCCAGATCTATTTTTCTTTCAAAAATCCGTTGTGCATGTTTTTATTTTTTTTGTGGGTTTTTGTTTGTTTTTAGATCTGAAGTCAAGATTGTATATGTTTCGTGGGAAAATGAATGAAAAAGAAAAATTGTCTAGTTTATTTCTTGATGAATATGTTTAAATGTTTATCTTTTTGCTGAAAATGAGAAGTATATATGATGAACCCTAAATTTCTCTTTATGTCGTCTGGATTTTGGTTTTGCTTAAGGTTTGATCTGTTTTGTGTTCATTTGTTGATGGATTGTGTTTTTGGATTGAGTCAATTCAACCCAATCTAGTTAAAAAAAAAAAAATTAAAAGAAAATTAAAACAAAAAAAAAATATATATATAAGTCTGATTAGAAATTAATTAATTAATTTTAATGAAAGTTAAATTAATCTATTCTTATAAGTAATACGAGAACAAGAATAAATTTAAAAGATGATACTCTTATCCAAAATGCTTCCTTTTGGTACTAACACTTGTATTCCATTGAAAAAAATTAAAAGAAAATTAAAACAAAAAAAAAATATATATATAAGTCTGATTAGAAATTAATTAATTAATTTTAATGAAAGTTAAATTAATCATTTAATTAAATTAATAATCATAGTTAATTAACTTAAATCATTAAGTTTCTTTTAATTTGGTCAAAGTCAAAAGTATCTTTCTTTATTTCAAACTTCACCCAAAGCTTTTATGATTAGGCAATTCAGTCCTGAGGTTTCAAACCCTTTTAAATCAATCTTCCATGTTTTTGAACTTAATCAAATCAGTCCTTTTAATCTTTGTTTGTGTTTATGGTGCATGCATGTCTTCGATTTCCTCCATTTTTGTAATACCCCAAAATTTTGTGATATTTTAGCATTAAGTGAGGACCTTTGTGAGAGGAAATATGGTTTTGGGACTTAATAGCCAAAGATTTCAAAGTTCAGGGACTTATAGGAGGAAAATCTAGAAGGGTCGGCTACTTTTCTTTTTCTTCTTTCTTCTTCTTCTTCTCCCCGTTGCAGCCACCCGAAAGAAGAAAAAAAAAAAAGGGAACCCGGCACCAGCCTTGGAGAAATCGGTAGAAAGCTTGAAATTCCCCATTCTTTCTTGTTCAATAACCAGATTTGGAGCTTAGAATTGCCCCCCTCTCTGCAGAAATCCGGATCTACTCTGCTCTGCTCTGTCTTCACTGCCGGCTGCTCCTGCTTTGTGGGGTGCGAATTGCTCGAGTTTTTGGTAAGAAACAGCTCGAAATTCCCCTTTTCTCACTTGATTTGGCTTGGGTTTACTCTAAACCCTCTTGATTTCTCCAATTTTCCGTGGATTGCGTGATTTTTCTCCTGCAGATTGCCGCCGGCCTTCCCCCAATTGCAGTCCGGTTTTGCTTGTTAAATTCCGGTATGTGACAGCCCTCCAACCCCGAATTTTTCCGTTAATTTGCTGCCTTGAATCTTGAATTTTCTGCCTTTGATTTGCCCTTCTACTGTTCGAGAATTTCTGTTGAAATTGGGGATGAATTTTGGCAGCATTAAGTTATGTTTTAAGCTTGGTTTAGGTAGAGAAATTAGCTTGATTAGTTGCTGTGATTTTTGGAGAAAAATCCCGTGAATTAGCTAGTGTTTTGGCCAATTTTGGAAGTGCAGTTATTGTTCACGATACTGTTCACGGCACTGTTCACAGGTCACTGTTCACGCACCGATGGCCAACAATTAACAGGGATTTAAATGATTAATTTGTAATATAAGAACAAATTTGGAAATGTTCGGTTATGTGGAGATTGATAGGAATAGCATTGTGATTAGGGGGTAGTCATGGTGATTTTACTTTTGAATCCGTGGTACGGTATTAATTTTGGATATTTTGATTAGGTTCCTTATCGTTCTATCAGTTTAGCATTGAGATCGAGTCTTCGGTTTTATGCGAGTGAGGTAAGTAAATTTATGATAATGCCCGTACAGTTTTTAAAAGCATGTTTTGATTTGTTTTTGAAGTGGTGGCGGGACTAAACCCGTTTTATGCAAAAGTAAGTATGATTGATTTGAAATAAATTTTTATACTTTTCATTAAATTGAGCATGCCTACTTGAAATTTAATTGATTGTCCTGATGATTTGAAAGTGATTGGTGAATTATGGTTTTTTTTGTTAACTTCTGTCTGTTTTGTCTCCGATGTGGTTATGTTATTAATGATCCTGCTAGTGGGGGTTAAACCCTAGCACATGTCGACATGTTATTGATAGAATCGGTTCGTTCAAGTGTAGCTTGCCAGTGGGAGGTTTATAACACTGATCATGACCTATAGAGGAGACGTCTATTTCGTTCCTGTACTGTATCCGTTTTTCGTGATTGCACTTGTTGGCATGCTATAAGTTTAATAAGGGCACTCCATATTTACTTACTGAGTTTATCTCATAGTTTTTCCTTGTCCACTATTTCAGGAAGCGAAACCGAGGACGGGGAAACCACGGGAAGTGACGAGTTAAAAACCTAGCCATTTCAAGATTGATATAGATTTTAGATATAGATCATGATCTTGTAAACTGGATTTTAATTGGAGATTTTATAAATTCATTGAATGGATTGTTAGTTACAAGAGATTTGACCTTGAGATTTTGGTGGTATCAGATTGAGATTGTGATATGATAAGTTCCGAGCCTTGTGTATTTGTGGGACCCTCTCACGAGTACACGGCGTTTGCCACGTCCTCAGATTTGGGTTCTAGGGCATGACAAGTTTAGTCCAAAATTTTTTTTAAAATATTTCAATTTGGTTTATCCTTCTTTAACTTTGCCTATTAAGACTTAAAATAAAGATAATGAATAAGTTGAATCAAAACCTCAATTTTAAAGTATGCAACTGTGTTTAGGCGGAGGGTTGTGAGGTGTGCCTATGCACTTTCTCACTCTTAATTGAACCCCTAAACCTCGATCTCTGCGCATACTCGTTTTAAGGTGACTTGTCTCACCTTATAATTTGGATAAGTGACGACTCCTTTTCTTATATATTTTAAACTTGATTGATTTTCATTATTTTGAAATCCTTTAAGTTTGAATGATTGTCAATAGATTGGCGACTCCATTGGGGATTGAACCCAAAATCTCTAGTTTCCATATTCTAGGTTCACGAGGGTTGAGCTAATACTTTAACTTTGGGGATTTTTTAGCTTTTGATTTTCTTTGATTGTTGAGTCTTTGTGGGTCTTTGCCATTTATTGTTTGTGCTTGTTGCGTGTTGCTTGTTATTTGTTTGCTCATTGTTTTAATGGTGCTTTGATTGTTTTTGCCTTTGAGTAGTTACCTTGCTACATCTTGACATGCATCATACCGTGTTAACATGTACATGCATCATATCATCTCACATGCTCATTCATCATTGAGGTTACCTGCTTATTCATCATGCATCATGCTTACATGCCTGTTTGCTTGTGTGTGAATATACTCACCTTTTACACTTGGCTATGGAGTACTTAGTGAGTCTCTTCCTTTTTATGCGATTATTTATATCTTGTTGCATGTTGAGTGTTGGTTGCTCTATGTACTAACCTTTTGCATTTAGCATGAGAGTACTAGGTGAGTCCCTTCTTGTTGTGTAAGTAGGTTTGTTTGTGAGTGATATATTTGTTGAGTGCTTTACATACTTTCTTTGATTGTCATGGGATATATGTTGCTATTTTTGTGGCTACCATTATGCAGGTTATTGGAGTGTCATGCCCTTTTGCACACACTCACTCTCATTTTGCATTAAGTCCGTGTTAGAGGTGAACCCAACCTCTAGTTTGGAATCCTTACAAATCTGGCTTGGAAGGGCAATTTTTTCTACTTAGAGGAGTAAGAGTTAGGTTGTTTCCATCGATTAATACAACACTTGATGATGTAATATTGTCTTGTGTATTAGCTTTTGGAAATATCGCTTTTGGAAATATCGCCCATTGATTCCGAAAGGATAAATGGTTGAGAAGGCCTAATGTCCTTTAGGAAAACACCCAAGGTTTCAAACCCTTTTAAATCAATCCTCCATGTTTTTGAACTTAATCAAATCAGTTTAAAAATTTTTTTAAAAATATTTTAATTTGGTTTATCCTTCTTTAAGTTTGCTTATTAAGACTTAAATATAAAGATAATGAATAAGTTGAATCAAAACCCCAATTTTAAAGTATGCAACTGTCTTTAAGCGAAGGATTGTGAGGTGCGCATATGTCATTCCTCACTCCTAACCGAACCCTTGAACACCGATATCTGCACAGACTCATTTTAAGGTGACTTGTTCTACTTTATAATTTAGATGAGTGGCGACTCCTTTTCTTATATACTGCACACTTGATTGATTTTCATTATTTTAAAATCCTCTAAGTTAGAGTGGTCATCAACAGCTTTGGGTGCCATTGGAGAAGAAAGAGGAATTCATATATTTTAATCCACTCAAATGGGATGGCACAAGTTAATTATTAAATTGGATTTGCTTTTTTTTTTTTTTTTGTTTTTTTTGTTTTTTTGTACCAGCCCATAATTTCATGCGTGCTACAATTTAGTCTTTTGTATTTTAATTTTTTTATTTACTTAATTCATTTTACATAACTAGAATGTATTATGGTGATAAGCAAAGGTGAAACAAGAAGGTGCTACCCAAAGAAAAATCTTGATTCTGCCACTGAGAGAATTGCAATATACTCCACACCAAAGATGCACTTTGTTGGGTTTAACTGCATTCGGTTCTTCCACAAATTACTAAATGTCTCATCCAGTTCAGTTAAATAGTCCTTAGCTTTTCGACTCTTCACCACGAAGTCATCAACATAAACTTCCAGGTTTTTGCCAATCTAAGCTCGGAACACGATAGTTACCATTTTCTGATAAGTGGCACCCGAATTCTTTAAACTAAAGGGCATCATGACGTAGCAATATATTTCATCTCCTACATAAAATGAGGTCCTCTCCTTATCCTCGGGAGCCATCGGGACTTGGTGATACCCAGAATATGCATCCAAAAGACTCAACCTCTCATTTCCAAAAGCTGCCTCAACCAGTTTGTCAATATTTGGCATCGGGTAGTAGTCTTTAGGACAAGCTTGGTTGAGATTCGTATAATCGATGCACATTCGCCATTTGCCATTAGCGTTCTTAACCAGCATTGGGTAGGCTACCCATTCACAATAATCAACTCTTCTGATGAAGTTGGCTTGTAGAAGTTTCTCTACCTCTTCCTTAATTACCTTGAGCCTCTCTCCCTTGAAAAGGTGCCGTTTCTGTGCTATTGGTTTCTTCAATGGATTGGTACTAAGTTTATGTTGAGATACTGAGGTTGGTATTTCTAGCATGCCTGCTGAGGTCCAAGCAAAAACATCCTTGTTAGCTCGGAGGAAAGCTATTAACTCTACTCTTTCTTCTGTGTTCAAATGAGTTCCGATTTGGGTCTTCTTGCTCGGAGCTCTGTCATCAATCTACACTTCTTTGACTTCCTCTATTGGAGTAGCTCAGGTTTCGTCTTCAAGTTGGTTATCAAGGATCTCAACTCCCATTACCTGTTGGTTGTCATGAACTTCTTATGGGGCGTTCTTCAAAGTCTGATCTTCTTGTTTTAGAGGCCTTCTAACCGAGGTAATCTAACAATGCCTGGCTATTCCCTGATTGCCTTTAGTGTTGCTATCCCCATGGGGGTATGGAACTTCATGCAGAGATGAGATTGAGAAACCACTGCTCGGATCTCCATTAATGTAGGTCGGCAAATAACAATATTGAAAGATGAAGCCATTTTGACAACCAAAAACCGAACTGAGAGAGTAACATAAGTTCGGCCAGTCCCAAATGCAACATTGAAGGTAAAGACCCCTTCAACCTGAACAGGCTAGTTGTTGAAGCCATATATAGGACCATCATACCTCTGTAGAAAAGCTGGATCCAACCCTAAACTTTCAAAACAATGATAATACATGATGTCTGGTGCACTACCTGTGTCAACAAGAACACGTTGTACCTCACAGTTGTTAATCATAACAGAAGTGACCAATAGGTCATTATGAGGTGATATCACCCTATCAAAGTCAGTAGGTGTAAAAGTGATTGGTTGGTTCTTTCATTCTGTATCATCAAACTTTCGTTTCTGAGCCCTGTTTTGGTGTTTCACCTCCCCGACATATAGTTTCCATTGTTTAGAGCTCAAACCTCCTACTTCTAGGCCATCTATGATCATGTGAATGATTCTAGCCGGTGGTGGGAAGGGTGGTGAAGCTTGTTGGTATCCCACTCCTTGTCTATTACTTGCATTACGAGGCCCCTATGACCGTGGACCCTGTTCCTTGACAAAGTTAGGCTGATTTGCTCTCTGGATATACTCATTTAACATCTCATTTCAAGTTAAGCCTTCTAACTCAAACTTCAGCTAATTACACTCCTCCATGGTATGACCATGATCTCGATGAAAATCACAGTATTTGGTGTGGTCTCGGGTAGCGAGAGAACTTCTCATTGGCGCTAGTCGCCTCACGCCATCTTATTCTTAATCTACATAAATATCTATGACCTCGACAAATTAAAAGGAGTTCATGTAACTGGTGCTTTACTGGGAGTTTGTTGAGGAGGTGCTGAATTCGGTCTTCTGAAACTCGGTGTGGAGGTCGACATCGGACCTCGGTTTTGTACTGTCTTCAATCCTTTCCTATTCTGGCCCTCCTCTCTCCAAACCAAGTTTTGATTCTTTACAGGAGTTGGTTTTTGTGATAAAGCATATTCCTCAGTAGTTATAAACCTCAAAGATCTGTCATTAACTTCATTGAAAGTAGTAAGAGGATGCTTAATTAGCCTATCCCTGAATCTTTCGTGTTTGAGGCCCTGAATTATGGCTGCAATTCCTATAGCTTGATCAAATGAGCTAACCTCCAGAACTGCATCATTGAATCTGCTCATGTAATTTTTCAAGGATTTTCCTTCCCTCTGTATGATTCGCATAAGTTTAGGTGTAGTTTTCTTGATTAACCTTCTATTGGAGAACTTAGTAGCAAAGACAGATGTCATCTCTGTATCAGAGCTAATAGATCTTGGGGGTAGACTATAATACCAAGTTCGAGCATTACTAGGGAGAGTTGAGGGAAAGATTTTGCACATCAATGGATTAGAGGCATTCTAAGCCTGCATACAGGAATATAAAGCATGCAGATGATCATCTGGGTCCTTGGTTCCATCATATGTTTCAAGCTGAGGTATCTTGAAGCCAGTAGGATAAGGTTTTGAGGTTATGTTGATATTCAGAGGATGAGGTATTGAGGTAGTAATATTCTAAAAAGGTGAAGCAGCTCGTTGCTCAGCCACCATTTTTTCTAAATTGTCCAGACGTCGTGTGACATTATCAGGTAGAGGTTGTTGAGGTGGGGCCACATGAGATTGGCCTTGAGACACATTGAGGGCAGGAGCATGTTGGTGATCATTGGAGTGAACTGGGGGAGGTTCTTGTTGTTGAACTAAAGGTTGCTGAGTTGGGTTTAGTAGATTAATGAGGGGATCACCAAGGTTATTTCGAGCTAAAAGCTGAGCCAAAACCAACTGCAAAACACCGAACTACTGTTGCATTGTGGCAAGCTGAGCTGAGACTTCGTCACCTTGGTTAGGGGTGGGAGCTAGGTTATGTGGTAGTGGCTAATTCTCATCACCTCCTTTTGCATGTTCCACAGGAGTGAATAGGTTTGGTGTATGAGGTGGTAAGTTATTTGGTTGCTGGGCTTGACCTCGGCCAAGAGGCTGAGCTTGACTTCTGGTTTGAATAGATCGAGTGTTGACCATGGTGAAAAAGCAACAAGAGAGCTTTTAATTTGGATTCCCACAGACGACGCCAAATGTAATTGCAATGAACCAGGTAACTTCTTCTAGTATGAGTCTTCTCTTCAGGATGACTTGCAAAGCCCCGAGGTGGATCTTCGGGGTAGACACTCCGATGCTTAAGTCAGCAATAGTCTAGTCTACCTTCAAGAATTATGGAAAAAGAAGCTTTAGGTCGGTTTCAATTACCTTTTTTGAGATGGCCGTTGAGGGTTATTTATAGGCCCTAATGAGGTATCCACGTGGCCTACTTAATAAGATAATCGGAGTTTGACGTGTCCATTTAGGCGATCATCTTAGGGATAGAGGATTGGGTGCAAACATGCCTACAGTAACTGTCATGCAATTGCATGACCGGGATGAATGGAACTTACGAGTTACTTTGGCCTTTAAACATTAAAGTGTAGCAGTATGTCCGAGGTCCTTAACCTCGGACTTATCCTTACAAATATGCATTTTTTATTTCCAAGATTTAGTAGTCTCTTTTCAAATATAGGTAATAGGTAAAATCCCGCTGGGCCCTAATTTTAACTCTTTTTAGTTTTACTTTGTTTTAGACCGGTGCTTGGATTGAAAATGGGCTTGAGAAGGCTTTAGACTCGGGCTTTGTTGACAAACTTCGGCTTGGCTTCAAACTTTAATTTGATTCCCTTTTGTTATGTTTTCCTCTTCTAATATAATTTTTAAACATTAATTGATATTAAAAAATAAAAACTGACTTTTATTCAATTAAAATGATTCACATAACATTAACAGTAAAATTAATGTTAATTTTTATATTTGGGTTAAAACCCCTTTTTGGTCCTTGAACTATTGTATGGACCCCCGATTTGGTCCTTGAACTAAAAAAATCCTTGATTTGATCCCTATTGTTTACCATTTTTACCCCGATTTGGTCATTCCGTTAAAAATTGTGTGACGTAGCTTGTTACTTCACGGTTACTAGATGACATGTCATATAGTAATCCACAGGGAAGATAATATAACCAAAAAGTGATGATGTGGAAAAAATAATAATATAAAAAAATATTATGAAAAATAAAACTTAAAATTTTTTTTCTTTTTTCTTTTTTTCTTTTTTCTTTCTCCTTCCCCTTTCCCTTTCTCTTTCTCCTTCCCCTTTCTCTTCTCTTTCCCCTCGGAACCTAGCAGGCCTGGGTTCCTTCGAACCCACCCAGGCGTTGGGTTCCTTGCAAACCCAAGCATTGGGTTCGCAAGGAACTGAACCCAGCACGCTTGCTTGGGTTTGATGGAACCCAGCACGCTTGGGTTCGGTTCCCAAGCATGCTAGGTTCGCGTCTGGGTTCGCACCGAACCCAGCATGTCTAGGTTTGGCGGAACCCAGCACGCTTGGGTTCGGTTCCTTGCGAACCCAACGCCTGGGTTTGCAAGGAACCCAAGTGTCACACCCCAAATCCCAGAGCGAGACAGACGCCGTGCACTTGTGAGCGGGACCCACAAATGCACAAGGCTTGAAAGCTATTGAGTTCTTACTTAGCAATTCAGATCTAAACCTTTTTATTTACCAAATATTTACTAGTCAGATGTACAAAATTATTAACTTCATATATACAATCATGACTAAAACTAAGTTCTGTACACAAAAATTTCTATGTCAAGCATGGGTGACTAACGGCCTAACTACAAAAACCTAAGTCCAAAATGATGCCTAGCCGTCTAGCTAGTCACTCCCCCGGGCTCCCCATGCGTCAGGTCTCACTACCTGAAATGTGGACAAGGAAAGATTATGAGATAAACTCAGTAAGTAAAATATGGAGTGCCCTTATTAAATTTATAGCATGCCAACAAGTGCAATCATGAAAAACGGATATAGTACGGGAACGAAATAGACGTCTCCTCTACAGGTCATGGCCAGTGTTTAAACCTCCCACTGGCAGGCTACACTATTGTTGGTGTTTAACCCCCACTAGCAAGGTCATCAATAACATAACCACATCGGAGACAAAACAGGCAGAAGTTAACAGAAAATCATGCTCAAATCCATAAAAATTATAAAATTTTCAGTTCAAATCAATCATACTTATTTTTGTAATAAACGAGTTAAGTCCCACCACCATTTCAAAAACAAGTCAAAACATGCTTTTAAAAACTGTACGGGCATTACCATAAATTTACTTACCTCAGTCGCAATAAGCAGAAAACTCACTCCAGGAGCTAGGGTGATAGAATAATCAGGAACCTAGCCAAAATATTCCAGAATTAATAACCATATGAAAACTACCTATTTAATCCTTTTCAATATTGCCGGCAATTAACCCCCATAATGCAATATTTATTTTATTTATTTATGTACTTTATTTTATTTTTACTTCCTATCCGAAATTTGAGCTCTAAAAATCATGTGGTGCATTTATATTTACTTTCCAAATCCCATAGACAAAATGGAGGAACCGGCTTAGACCAAAAATAGCTAATTCACGGGAATTTCATAGGATTTTCCCACAATTAACACCACAGCAACCAAACAAGCAAATTCCACATGAATTAACCAAAAACACAACTTAAAGCTGCCGAAATTTTCCATTTTTTTTTCTTGGCAGCATTCGGGCAATACAGGGTAGCCACACAAGGACCAAATTCAGCAAGGCAACCACTAATTAGATGAAATTTGGACATAAAGGAGTGGCCACATACCAGAAAATTTAGCAAGCAAAGAAATTGGGGCTGGCGGTGGGAAGGCTGACGGTAATTCAAGGAGAAATTCGGGATCTATTCCCAAAATTGGAGAACCTAAGAGAAATCAAAGTTAACCCAAGCCAATTCAAGAAGGAAAAGAGGAATTAATAGCTATTCTTACCGAAAAATCAGAGCAATTCGCCCCCACAAAGCAGGAGCAGCCGGCGGCAGAGAAGGAATAAGACAGTAGATTTGGAAAATTTTCTACAAGGGAGAAGATTTCTAAGTCCTAAACTTGTTCTTGAACAAGAAGAGAACAAAATCATCAAGTTCTCTTACCAATTTCTCGAGTGGGGGCGTGGGTTTTTGGCTGGGTTCATCTCCGGCTGCAAGGGAGAAAAGAAACAGAGCAGACACGCGAAAATGGTTGGGAAAGAAAGAAAAGTCAGCCGGCCTTATCCACTTTATTTTCTTTTAAACCCCTTGATTTTAACATTTTCTATTAGTGAGGCCAACAATATTATTTTCTCACAATTAGGTCCCTAACTCAACTTTAATGCTCTAGAAAATTTTGGGGTAGTACACCAAGCGTGCTGGGTTCGCGTCTAGGTTCCTTGCGAACCCAGGTGCAAAACATTTTTAAAAAAGAAAATTCTGTTTTTGTTTATTGGATTTTGTTGTTTGATTGTGATGAAAAATTGATTAATGAAGATGAAGAAGGCAAGGCAAGGCAGTTGCTGGGTTACTGCAGGTGTTGGGTTCGATGCTGGGTTCGATTTTTCAATTTCGAATGCTAGGTTTTTGCAGGTGCTGGGATCATTTGTAGGTGTTGGGTTCGAAATCGAACCCAGCCGACGGTGGGTTTGAGCAACCGCTGAGTTCTTGCAAGTAAGGCTCTGAGTTTTGTTTCGAACCCAGCGGCCATTGGGTCAAATATCTATTGAGTTTAATCTGTTGATTTGTTGTGTTATCCCCGAATTTAATATTAGGAGTTAGGGTTTGCAGAAGGTTAAAGGAAAGGGAGAGGAAGAAGAAAGGGAAAAAGGAAAAACAAACGAAGAAAAAAAAAAGGAATAAGAAATTTTTTAAGATTTTTTTCTTGCCATCTCATTTTTTTGTCACACTGTACATCCTAGGTGTCAAAATGTTTTTACATGTCATCGTTTTCCCGTCAAGTAACGGGACACGTAGGTTGATATTTGACGGAAGGACCAAATCGGGGTAAAAATGGTAAACAGTAGGGATCAAATTAGAGATTTTTTTAGTTCAGAAACCAAATTGAGGATCCGTACAATAGTTTAGGGATCAAAAAAAAATTTTAACCTTATATTTTTAATAAAGATTAATATAAAAAACTATATTAATTATATTTTTAACTTATACCTTAAAACCAAATCATCGTCCATTAACATTCTATTTTTTTAT
>BPVZ01000030.1:48877-62023 GCA_020521535.1 Rubroshorea leprosula | reverse complement strand
TAATTATTTTTTTTAAATAGAGATGTAACAATATGTTATAATTATTTTTTTTAAATGAGGGTTAATAAGAATAAACATATTAAATGATATCTTAAAAATAAAAAAGTGAATAATTAAACTTACACTCACTAAATAAAAAATTAAATCTACCAAATTTGAATTAAAAGATAAATTAATGAGAAAAATAAAGAACATGTTAAAAGGAATTTTATTAATTAAGTGATTTAATTAAATTTAAAAAATAATTTATAAAGACTATTGAAGTAAAATGTATTATTAATTAAAATAAAAAATATATCATTATTTTATTAAAAAATACTTGGGGATATATATTATATAATATTAATTAATTAATTTAAAAAATGAATTAATTAAAAAATAGATATTATTATTAAAAACAAATGAAGTAAAAGCATTGTACCAAAAAAAAATGAAGTAAAAGCAAACAAAAAAACGCAAAGGCGTGCAGGTGCAGTGCCACGGAAGCCGATGACAAACGGCGTCAGGAAGTCAGTCAGCGGAAGGGCTGATTTGCACCCATCGTGGGGTTGGAGGGCTTATTTGTCACTCTTTTAGTTCAGGGGCTTATCACTTGCTGTTGAAAAAGTTGAGGGGTTTAAGATGGGTTTTTGCCTTAAAATCATTTTGGGATAATTTTTTTTTTTTTTTTTTTTTCCACTTTGCCTTTTATTTTAATTGTTTGTTTTTTTTATTTCTTGGGGGCCCGTTGTTTTTGAATCCTTCTCTTTTTTTATTATTTTTTGAAATTTTTTTAAAATTTTGTATAAAAAAATTGTCCCTATAGCACGGTTTTCTATTTAAATATAAAATATATGAGTTGAAAATATTAATATTGGTGTGGTTTTTAAGGAAGCTCAAGGCATTATAGAGGATATGTTCTATTAGAAGGTTAAATATATAAAAATATAAATTTATATAAAATAATATTAATTGTGATGACGTAGCATTAAAGTGAACTCTTTGATTACTCTCCATTGTACTTGCTCTTAGCACAACATTCTTGTAGAAAAAAGGATTCCTCAGCTTGGCAGGGTTCAAACCTAAATGTGGGTTATCTCTCTTTTTATTTAACTAAATATTTTTTTATTTTATAACACTAACCCTTTGTATAAAAGAAGTTAAACTTTTTTTCATTCTTTGTTTCTAATAAACTCTAACTCTTTCTGTGGTTTGAAGGAAATCAAAGAAAGTAGATAGGAGGATAGTTGGAAATGAAAGGAAAATGATATCCTTCTATAGTTCTATTTTCCTCTTCCTTTCCCCCTCTCCTTCCCTTAATTTTTTATTAACTAACTCCCTCTCCGTAAACTATAAATTTTACCTTCCATTCTCCAGCATCTTGGCGCAGTTCTCCTTGATGGCTTGACCTACCTCTAGCATATTTTCCTTCTGGCTTGTGAAGCACGCCAACCTTTTCCAACTCTCTACTCTCTAGTATATCCCTTACTTTTCTCCTCCCCCTTTTGAATCCCAAGTCTCAGACCGCAATACCTGTCTGCTGTTCATTTTACTTTATGGTTGAAGTTAATTATGTAGTTTAGTTTAATGCAATTTGCCTTCAAAAAATGAAATTTTGGTTAAAACATTAAAAAGTGGAATTTTAGTTAAATTGAAATTGCCCTTGAATTTTGAAAATAATTGGAATTTTGTAGCAATTTAATACAAAAATACACAATGTTTTATCTTTTATTTTTCTCAATTTATATTGGACCAAGATGATTCGGTCACCAAACGAATATAACCAAATTAATATGGTTCAGTGATTAGTCATCAATTTCTAAAAACCAAAATTTTGGTTAACTACATAATTTGGTTGGTTTGATGACCAAACCGATCGATGCCCAACCTTTTGATTGGTCCCAGCTTTTCAAGCAATCATTTAAATTAGAAATTTTCCCATTGCAAAAATAAATTAGAGATGTTCCCCAAATATCTTTGAAACGAACAATTCTTTGATTTTATTTTAGGGATTTTTTAATATATCCTTGATTAAGGGTGCATTAATTATATTTATTCTTTGCAATTGTTATGAAAAAAATAAAAGTTGATTTTAATTTATAAATCCTTTAATTAAAATCATATAAATATCATTGGAGTTGTAAATAACTCCAAATAAAAATAACTTTTATATTTTTCTACACAAATTAATAAAAGATCATTTAATACACATTTAATTTATATCCTAAAGATATAGGCTAGACAAGTGTTAGGAAAACATCAAGTAAAAATAGAGGAAACCTCATTTATCACATAATTAAAGTTCTTACCGACGGTAGTGGCTCTAACAACATCTCTCTTGGAATCCATTATGTTTAAAACCGACCTGGTTCTGTAGTTACCATGGATGGAATAAAAGTCAGAGAGGAACATGTTGATGCAGCTCAACCCTAACTTTTCGACCCACTCATCCATGCCAAGAGCCACTCCCAGATTCACCGGATTGTTGCGGTTGCAGTAGCCACCGCCACCTCCACCGAGAGCAACCTACAAAAGACAATGAAAAGGCAGGAAAAACAGAACAAGTGTTTGGTAAGAATTATTTCCATTTTCACTTCTTCGGAGGATGGTTTTCAGACCAAGAGATACCAATAGATGTACCAATTAAGAGAATGCCGTCAGTGGGGGTGGGCCTCCAATATATTGTACACCCAAACTTTATTAAGGGAGGACTTATTACCACACGTAAGTGTTATTTTCTCATTATTTATATTTAACTGACTATTATACTCTCTATTTTTGGTTGGTAGCTAGTGGGATATATATAAAAGCATAGTATGCAATAAAGGATAATGGTCAATTAAGTAAAAAAAGGTGGCAATAATACTTTTGTGTGCATAATGACTTTTAGGTGTATAATATTTATATATTTATAGGCTAAATAAATTAAAAATATTTTTAAATGATTTATTTACAATATTTGTTAATACGAAATTTTTACAGCAATTGTGTAACATTAACTAAATAATTTTAAATCGATTCATGTATATTACTACCATTAAATGAGAAGAGATAATAAAAATGATTTGTAGGAGTATATCTATTGCGTTGTTTTCTTTTTTATTTTTTTAACAAAAAAGCACAATTTTATGTACTAATGAATATAAGAGGTATCCCAACCCATATCATTAACAACAGCCATCAATCAACAAGCAACCATACAATTCTCGTAGTTGCTTCCAACATTATCCGTCTTTCCCTTACGCACAATTGAACCTTAAACATGCCTCGAAAGATGCTTGTTTTCAGGAAAGAGAAATGTTGTCTTATCTTTGGAATCCTGACGAACGGCGGTATCTCAGAATATACTAACCTTGTCATCATGGGCAGCTCCAAAATCTTATTTCGAAGATGCATGCATCCGTTTTCAAGAAATTTCCAATTGCATGCGCTTGTCAATAGTAGTCAATCCTTCTCCGACCAATTAATGATATTCAAAGTCCACATAATTTTATGAAATTAAGCAGGTGGTAGTAATAAAGTACTATCTTCTGCATATACAAACAAGTAACAATTACATTATGTCATAATAATGACTAATGACAGTTGAATAAAAGGTTAAACCTGTTAGAAAAAAAAAAAGAGAAAGAAGATTACATAAAATATGAAAAAAAGTCTGAGACACATAACCGAAATCACTTTCCTTCAAGTTTTAAAAACCCTCAAGATTCAATAGAAGAAAACAAAACTCTCTTAAAGTGTAAATTTGAAGGAATATTATGAATGAATTGAATGACGAAAATGAATATGAACTTTCCTTTATATAGACAATGAACAAGGTTGTTGGGTTTGTCCGAAGAGACATGTCCATCTTTGTCAAAAAACATGTTTATTAAACATGTCTAATGATGACGTTTGATCATTCACTAAAAAGCATATCTGTTCAATCAAATGTCCAAAAGTTACAACATTTAATCTCACAGTCATTCAAAGGTTACAACCATTAATCTCACAGACATCATTTTGCATGTCCTTCGGCACTTGTTTTGATAATTTAATTGGATGGTCTTTAAGCTTTGATCTATTAAACAAATGGTCACAAATTTGCGTATCTTGATCATGCTTTTTCATCACTTAATTTCACACTCTGTCTGAATTAATCTTATGAACCAGTTCTTGTTTAATTTAATCATAACATATTTCAAGGACTAAATTCTCAAGTCCATAAATTTTCCCTACTTTACCGTTAGCTCTTTTTAACTATTCAACAAAACCCCTAGACTTGGCTCATATTAGCTAATTAGCCCTGAGCAAACAACCAGGAGAAATGAAAGGGCAAAATCAATGGTTAAGCCTCTAAACTTACCCAGATTAGCATATTGGCCCCTGATTAATGCAAATCAGCCCACGACAATGACGCTCCATGCTTTTTCTTTAATTGCATGGCATACCTTTTCCGCGTCTCATCTGATGTGGCTTCGCATCATACAATTATATGTCACTGGACAAGTAAGACTATTTGGAGCTAGTCATGTGCTCATCACTCTAATTTTGCTGTAAATTTTCTAACCAATCCTTTAGTCTGCTTGAATCTTGTTGAGCAACACATGCCTTTATGATTGAGGGAAACAAATCAACAGCTGCTTATTGTAGCAACAGATTATGCCTATACATGCTTGCCAATCCAAAGCATGGGGCCAGCACTTAGAACGATTGCTTATAGAAGGAAAAACAAATACTCAGTTGCCTATCACTTAAATTTAATAACATGGTACTCCAATATTTCAAATATTTCCTCTTACCAGTACTAGCTTAATTTCTTGCCTGCTACCTACCAACATCAAACCACTTGCTATTGCTAAACATCAGCTACAAAATTAGTAACCCATGTTCTAAAGGCTACTACCATATATGCATGAGAATTAGAACTATAGAAGCCACTTGATGTACTTTTCCCTTATGCCAGTTCCTTGTAATTTCTACATGTTTCACAACACCCGAAGCTATCCAACAGCACATTTTATTTACTTGCTAAGGTATAAGAATTCAGTATTCTTCGAATTGCATATTCCCCTCAATAAACTATTTGCCATTGTTAAATGAGCCTGTAGTTCAACCATTAAGAAATATATTTCTTAACTTGGATGCTGATGTTTTAATTCTATGCGAAGTACCTGCATACATATTACACACTAAAGATTACAAATACTACAACTACATATTACGCACAACATACAAACACAACCCAATACGAAAGTCTAACCTAGATGAAAACCCATATAAACGACTCGAAATTGCACTATTATTGTTACTGTTTTTGAGCTCAGCCTTTTCATGAGCTGTTCATGCTAGCATGATTAATTTCTGTTTCTGCAGATGTTGCTGCACCAGTTATACCATCAGGGTCTTCAATTGGGGTCTCAGCAGGGGCTTCAACAACACCGCTAATTGGAATGATTTCAATATTTTGATCTTCCTCTATTAATTGACGTTGCCCGAGGTGTACGAGGTCAGGTCTCTTTGGTCGAAGTTTCGCAAAATTTGAAGGATTCTCTTCCATATTGGAAATTTCAAGGTTGCACTCACGCAGCATGTCCCTTTGCTCATACAAAAACTTTGTTGCGAAGTAGACAAGAGCTAATATAGCGGTCACCCCGGCAATGAGGAAGAGGCCCCAAAAGCTTCCAAGACTCAGCCTATTTGAAGGAACCAAGGTGCTTGAATCAGGACAACTGGCTTGTTTATTCCATGTGTTTTCAGTATCCCCTGTTCTTTTGCTCTCGGTGACATTTAGGATTGCTCTCGAAACGTCTGCTACAAGAAGAGAACCTTTTGGAAAGACCTATTAATTACAAATTTTTTTTAGAAATTAAATCAGCTTGATGTTAAGAACAATGAAAGGGCCAAGAAGGAAAGAGAACTTACAAATCCAAAGCCATCGGTCTTAAAAGTTGGTTCCGCCAAGATAGTGTATTTATTGCAATGACTTTTACTATTAAGAAACATGCTCATGTAGGGAATTTCATCGATAGCAGCTGCGATACTTCCATTGGTAAATAGTTCATCGAGAACTTCTGATGAAGTAAATTTCTTCATCTTGGATGGATCAAATTTCAACCTTTGGACTATTCCCTTGACAAATGAGCCATCTTGGTACCCAATATTCTCCCCATTCCTTAATAGCTCGTTTACGTTAGTCACCGTTGGTTGTAGCTGTTGAACTGTCAAAAAAGAAGTTAAGCTGGCTGTGTAGCTTTGCGTTAGAATGAGTCCCACAATGCACCATATCACCACCACAATCCTCGCTGGATTGCTTAACACCCTCTCCCCTGAAAACACAAAAATAGAATTATGCAACTAGGAGTGTAATTAATTTAAGTCAAAATCATCAACTCCATTCTTTTTCCCAAAGAGCTTAGGTATATGAAAGGCAAGGATTAATACGGTGTGCAAAAATCATGGTCGAGAAGGAGAACCAAAAACTAGTTCCAACATGATGGAAAGGTGGTCCACGAAATTCTTCATTGATTCTATGCTCCAAAACCCAGAAAACAAATGCAATGAAGACGAAGAAGCAAAAGCTAGTGATCCAGAGGTCCCTCGATAAAGGCTTCACGAACACCCATCCATTCTCGTTTGTATTGTTTCTTATGGGCACAACTATCACCACTGTGGACTCTATAAATGGTAATGTGAAGTCGACGAACAATGACCTATTTGCCACAATAGAAATGTCTCCTACCACAGCATCATATTTCTGTACACCAAGTTTATTGTTAATTAAGAAATTTAAAGTAGGCTTGTTCACTAAAAGAGAGTGAATAAAATACAAACTCAAAAGGCAAGTTACTGACCTCAAGAAAGACTTGCTTGATTAGATTGTTGTAGCTTTCATCCACATCCATTGGAATGGGATAGAAATCGTAGGGGACGGGGTATGGCATTATCTTCATGACCTCCCGGAAGACATCTATGCAGCTTCCACTGAAAGTTGTTGAATTAGTCCACTGATCCCACGTTACCTTGACGAATTCATTAAATCCCTTTTTCTTTGGCACTCCAATCCTCAACTTCGTCCCATTCTTCGGAATCTCCCAACCTTTAGGAATGGAATGTGAATCACCCGGCCATGTGATAGGTCCAAGGTTGGCCCTAGAAGTGGAATTCGGTCTTTTAACTAGGCCATACTTTGATGTCCAGAATCCAATTCCCTTTTCACCATTTCCATTTACATTAAAAATCTGGAAAATTGGGGACTCTAGTTGCCCATTGACAAACCCAAATTCTCCACTAAGGCCTTTAAATCTAATACTTGACAAAGCTTGGATGAGTTTGGGACCATTTTGAGAAATTTGGCCAAAAGATTCAACATTTGATGCCCCAAAGTTGAAATTTGCAGTGCCAAGTACCTCCTCCACCGCCATGGCCAGGGCAAATGTAGCATCATAAGACCATAATCCAAAAATATCCAATTCAACATTCACCATACTAGGATTATCTTGCAAAAATTTCCTTTTCCATCTTACTTTAAAATTTTCCAACTCTTTTGATTTTGGAACATAATTCCTTACACCCAACACACCCTGCATGGAGTCCATGTGATCATAACGATGAATCAAACTCCAAAGATTAGTCATCCCATTAGTTATTATCCAAACATATCCTTCACTCATCATTCCAATCTTTGTCGCTATGTCAAAAACTCGAGACCCAAGATCTGGGGTCATATGAACAATGAACACTCTACTCTGCATTAACATTAACTTAAGTAGCTCTATTTCAATTTCCTCATCAGTAGATCGAGGTGAGATAATACTCTTGTAAGGAATCCGAGCGTTAACCTCTTCCAAAGCATCATATAAGTAGGGTATAACCCCTTCTCCAAATTCATTGTCTACATATATGGGCACGACTTCTCTCCATCTAAAGGCTTGGACAATGCTACTAATGGCTTTGATTTGAGATGAGTCATTTTGGGTTGCTCGAAAAAAGTATGGACTTCTCATTGAGGAAAGGAAAGGACTTGTTGCAGAGAAAGATATGATGGGCACTTGAGATTTGTTTCCAAGGTCTACTATAAAGTTCGCCTGCATTGAATTTCTTGGTCCTATAATTGCTTGCACTTTGACATTCTTAATTAGGTCCAAAGCTGTTCAAAAAATTCAAGTTTAGTTTTCAAGCTATGTTTGCATTAATTGCATATATACCTGATAAACTTGCACTTAATTTGAAAATTTGACCAAACTCATTATGAATAGGGTCATGAGTCTAAGGTTTTAATATGAAATTTGATATAACTAACCCAAAATTACTTGAAACCAACTAGATTGGGTCGGATGGGGTTAGGTCAACCCAAAGTGATTTGACTAAAATTAATTAATTTTTTTAAATATAAAATTTTGATTAACTATACTTTTAATTTTAATTGTTAAGTATAAAATGAAATTAAATACTATAAAATGATTATTATTTATTAAATTATTAGAGCTAATATTAATTTAGCAAATTGTTTTTACTAAACAATTAATTAATATTGAATTTTTTAAACAAAAATAGAGAAAATATTAAAAAATTTTAATTTTAATTTAAATTTTTTTAAAAAGTTAGATCAACTCAATTCAATTTGAGACTTATGCCAATGGGTCGTGGGTGGAATCCTTTTAATCTAAAATTTGAAATGATCCAATCTAATAAAATCAAAATCTGAGGTGATCTAATTCAAATTTAAGGTGATCTAATTCAAATCTACTCAATCTAACCTGTTTGCCCGGTCTAATTGCATATTATGTAACAATTGACTGGTAATGGCAAGATATTTCACTTCTAGGATTCTTGTAGTGTGTTTATTGTACTTTTTTTTCTCATTTGTTATAGAAAAATAAAAGTTAACTTTAATTTTATTAATCACTTAATTAAAGTTATCCACATGGTATTGAGGTTAAAAATGAAATTATTGGTTTTCTGTTATGTTATGCAAATTAATTAAAAAAAATGGTACTGCAACCATAATTTAATTTGTGATAGTTTAAAAAAATTATAAAATATACATTTATTACATCTTTAACATCTTCCCTTTAAAAAACCCTTAATAGATTTTTATCTTTTCTTGTCACTTACTTTGGGTAAAAATTAATATGCAGTATTACTCGTCCTTAAAACACTATTTAACTACTCAAACCTACCATAAAAATTTAAAAGAAAAAGCTTACAGGCAAACTATGAGCAATATTGAGTCATCAAATTATTGTTATTTGTGTTAAGGGATAAAGAAATTAGTTTCTGCTGATGTATGGTTTTTCATCTTCTTGGTGGTGACATGGTCCATATGGTACACAAGAAATAAAATCATACACAACTCACATCAATGGGAAGAAGACAAAATATTTGATTTAATTCAAAGGAGGTCTTTTGCATGGATTAGGGGGAAATCTATAAACACTATGTTCTCCTTTTTTAGTTGGTGTAATTTCCCTAGCCTATGTGTGTAAGAAATCACTAAAAACTAGATTTGTTGTCAGACATTGAGCTTCAATTTTTGAATGTCCTCATAGGTTATCTTTTGTAATGTCTCCTGAAAACTAAGAGTTGAGTATCATTTGTACTCCTCATCATAATAAAATATTTGATTCATCTAAAAATTATTGTTATTTGTTTGTATAAAACCCCAACACTTTAGAGAACTTCCTAATGATCTAGTGGCCAATATGCCCTTATTAGGGACTTCTCATCCAAAATTGGAGGTATAGAATTTAAGTTTCACGCCCAACATTCAAAAAAAAAAAAAACCCAATACTTAAATTGGGCTAACAATACCCAATTCTTTAGGCCTTGGCCAAAAATCAGTTCATCGATGCGTCGCAATTAAATCATTTAAATACAGCCACGTGGACCACACCTGAAGGTTCTTTGGCTGTAAATAAGCGCCAACTGTCTTTTCACACTTTCACAGTGGTAATTGATGCTATTTCTATAATTAATGTTATTGAGAGTTTCTCACTCGAATATCTGTCACAAGAATACTGCAAACTTAAATATCAGAGTCTACTCCAAAATTCTACCTCAAGTCTATCTTGCAGGACACGTGAATGTGGTCAACAAAATGGCTTGAGTTTGTGCAACAACGTTATCTCTACAGTACTATGTAAGTTTGGATCTCTAGTAGAAAAAAGAGATAAATTTGGATGGCTTGTTGGTTTTCAATCATATAGGGCTGTTTGGCTGTGGCGTCACAAAATTACTTTAGATTTTAAGATCATGTTGATGTAGATAGGTTTGTGGGCTGGTTGATTCGGGTTAAGATATGGCTGTGGATCAAAGCTAAGTAAATAAGGGCATGTCTGGATTTTTTTATGGGTTAAGTATTCTTTTGCAGACGTGTCTTTTTATTATGTTATTAATGTGAGAGTTTTTCGCTTAATAAATATATTAGGTATTGGACAGAGCAAGATTATTTTCCCAGCATAATGCAATAGTAGTATATTGCTATGAGAGTGGTTTCTACTGGTGTGAACTGATTAAAATGCAGAGACAAATTTTATACTGGTATATATGGAGGTGTCGTTACTCAATCACTATCTATTGCTACTGTCCAATTTTAGCCGATGTTCAATTGGTATGGAGCCCGTAGCAGTAAGGTTATCTTTTTAAGATTGGTGATATTTTTGGATCTTGTAAGGAGTATGTTGATATGCTCCTGCACCTGGGGCTGTAGTCCAAGTGGCATCCGATGCATCATAACCTGCGTAAGGGCATGTGTTCGAGGTTTTATAAAGTAAATTCCACTGTGTGTGTGTGTTTTTTAAAAAAATGTATGATGTCCTCATTGGGACCTATCTTATCTTAATATATATTATAAAAATAATTAAAATTTTCAACAAATTCTAAATAAATACTTAATAAATCTTTTAAGATCTTCAATAAATCTTTAATAAATAAAAAAATTATTAGAACACCTTTCAATTTGACATACATATAGACACCTAGCCAGTTTAGCCATAAAATATAATATAAATGTAGTTTTGGTTTAGCTGGTTCCTCTATATTGTATACATATGGCTATGTCTTTAAGTTTTTTGCCTTTAATTCCAAACTAAAAAATAATGATTTTTTGATGAATGTATTGTGGAGATGTGTTGAATCAGAGGGTATATGTATCGGTATCCTTAATAAATACTAAATAAATACTCATTAAGCCTTTTAAAATCTTCAATAAATACCAAATAAATATCCAATGGCATTTAAAATCCAAACTTAATTATATTTTTAATAATAATCTTTCTATGTGCATCTTCAAAATTATATTCCTCCATCCTCCATCCGTCTTCTCACCTTCCCTTAGTCTATCCCTCCTCTTTGCCTTTTTTCCCCTTCCCTTTGTTATTCTATTTTTGCCTATCCCTCTCCTCGTTTATGTTTCCCATCTAGGTATTAACCCTCATATTTTTTCCTTTGCCCCTTTATTCCCTTTCCACTCTTTCACTCAAGGCAAATTTACTATCATTTACAATAATTTTCTCTCAAGTATGTTGAGTCCCTCCTTACTGGGTTCTTTAGGATAACTAAAGGACAGTATTGGTGGCAAAGGAACTTGAATTCGAAGGTGATTGGTGGATCGAAGGTGGAGATTGAGGGTGGCATGATAGGTTGTAGGTGGATGGGAGGCTTGTTTAGGAAAGGACTAATAGTTGGTAGATTGGGACTATGACCTTTAGCGTTATTTGCTCTTACCAGAAGGTGGCAATTTCAGTTAGATTTTGCAAAAACTTTGACCACTTAATTGTATAATCCCTCTACCTAGTAGTTTTGTCTTTGCCTCTATAGTGATTGTTTTTAATCTTAGTTGCAAATAACTTGTTACGCTTAATTTTAAATTTGTCATAAATATAGTTTAAGTTTGTAATTAGTGTTACAAGTAATACTTCAATTTTCAATTTTAGATTATAATATCATGATATATAGATATTCAAATGTAATCTCTTTTTAGTTTTTTTTTATTATTATTATTATTATAAAAATTTCCATTTTTCATAAAAGAAGTGCTTCATAACATAGTTTTCAATAAAATATAAAAATAAAAATTGGCTACGGTATATACAGGGAGAAGAAGAGGGCAAAAGCCCTTCTTAAGCCCCTAAACTTACCCCAAATTAAATTTAAGCCCTTAAATTAATGCAAATAAGCCCTCAAACTCCTTGACTAGTGCGAACAAGCCCTTAGCTAACAGTTGTTTAACATGGATGACCCCGTTTGGTGATGCTGATGTGGCGATGTAAGTGCCAAATTGGGTAAAAGTGCCTTTTTAATTTCTTTTGATTTTTTTTGGTAATGATATATAAATGAATTTTTTGTGCAAATCTTTTTATACAACTTTAACATATTATTAAATAAATAAATATATATAATATAACAAATCCCAATTGAGTAAAAATAGTTAATCATTAAATAATATATAAAGTTATACAAAAAAAAATTTGTCTCTAAATATTTTCTTTCAATTTGGAGTTTTCAAGATTTTAGCAAGACCTAAAGATTCCTTTACAGCAGCATCTATAACAAATAAAAAGGGAGCAAACAGAGTCGATCCAGCCATTTGGGCCAATAGTACCATTAGCCATTGAGGGCTTATTTGTATCATTTTTACTTTATAGGTGTAAATGCTAATTTGACGCAACTTTGGGGACTTAAGGAGGGTTTTTGCCAAAAGAAGGGGAGGAAAGAATGAAAGAAAAGAAGAGGAAAAGAGGCCGTACCAGCAGCAGCAGCCCCAACAATATCTCCTTCGGAGTTCTTTATGTTTAAAAGTAGCCTGGTTCTGTAGTTACTATGGTTGGAATAAAAGTCGGAGAGGGCCATGTTGATGCAGCTCAACCCTAACTTGCCAACCCACGTATCCAAATCAAGAACGACTCCCACTTTCACCGGAATCGTTGCGGAGGCCGTCGTATTTTGAGCCACCATAGTGTCCACCGAAAACAACCAGCAGAAAACAATGAAAAGCCAGGAAATACAGAACAAGAGTTTGGTAGGAATCGTCTCCATTCTTTTTTCTTCTGAATAGTTCTCAGACAGGGAGAGTGAGATACTAGTATTGTTTATAGATGATGATTGTTTTGTTGGATTATTGAGAAATTCTTCCTCAATAATGTGATATGCCATCCAATAATATAGTGACACGTAAATAGGTGTAGC
>BPVZ01000030.1:34509-46889 GCA_020521535.1 Rubroshorea leprosula | reverse complement strand
GTACTAGATATAGCCAAAAACTATACCCATGAAAATTATGAACAATCAAGTTTAGAGAGCTACTAATATTTAGAGATTATCATGCAATCGCCATAGGGCATAAAGAAAGTTACAAAAGTAGAAATAGCGTCCCCATTAGCATCCTAAACTACCAGACATTTCCAATTTCTATGTCAAATTTTAGGGGAGAATATGTAATCCGGCAAAAAATAATCCCCAACCCATTGAATGCCGAATGAGGATTCGCACTAGCCAAGAGGAGAGTTGGAGTCTTATTTAGGGACTACCTAAGCTATGCTTGAATTAACCCAAAGAAGAGTCACCACCATACTATTGTTTTGTTCAATCTAGAGCAAAACCTAACAAAAACCACCAAAAAAGCCTAAGCAAGAACACCAAAAAAGCCTAAGCAAGAACCCCAAAAAAGGGGATAAACTTCCACAAAGGAGAGAAAACCCTCAAAGCGGGAGAAACTCTCCCACTTCATTCATCCTCCCTAGCCATTGAAATGGAAAGAGGTGGTTGTTGGTGAGAAAAGAAAAAGAAGAGAGGATGACAGCTATGGAAAAAAGGAGAGAGATTGTTTTCACTGTTAGAAACATATTATAACTATAACCATTAGTTGATAGATGATAAGATTGCTAATATTTATTACTTAACAAATTAAAATCAATTTATAAATTTGCAATGACCTAGCCCAGTATGATTCTATTCGCTTCATCCCATATAGACTTAGGTTTTAAAATGCATCAATAGTAGTTAACGAATGTTTGACCTATACAACTAATATCTCCCCCATGCTTTGTCAGTGTGGGATTTGCTTAGGGGTGTCGCATACACCCCCATTTCAAGACTCAATGTTATAATTGAGGTTTGCTCTACCACTATTCAAGAGCACATTCAGAGTGACTTTGATATCATATGTAATAACCTCATCTGCTATTGATATTATTTGCTTTGGTCCATCGAGTCTCATGGTTTTAAAATGCATCAATAGGGGTTAACGTGTGTTTGACCTATATGCCCAGCATTTCTCTCATGCTTTGTCAATGTGAGACTTGCCTAGGGGTGTCACATACACCCGATTTCGGGACTCAGCATACTCTTTGAGATTTATCCCACCACCATTCAAGAGGACATGCAAAGTGACTCTGATACCATATGTAATGACCCAGTCTGTTATCAATATTGTCTACTTCAGCCCATTGAGCCTCACAATTTTAAAATACATAAATAGGAGTTAATGGGTAGTTGACCTATATACCCAGCATCTCTCCTATGCTTTGTTGATATGGGATTTATTATCTAAGGGTAAAACCCCTAAATCCACCCCTAAAAAACGTGGGCAGGGACATATTCATCTTTCAAAAAAATGTAAGGACAAATTGCCCATCCAAATTATAAATCAAGACAAATCACCCATTTTTAATGGATTTTGTCAACTTTTTTGTTAAAAAATGCATACGTGGCAAATAGAATCCATTAAAAAATGGGTGATTTGTCTTGATTTATAATTTGGAGGGGTAATTTGCTCCCGCATTTTTTTAGGGGTGAATTTATCCTTACCCACCTTTTTGAGGGGTGGATTTGAAGGTTTTGAATTTATCTAAGGGTGTCACAAAATTAATATTTTTAAATATCATAACTAGTTATTTATGAAAAAAAACTATATTTGTGTGGCCTAACACTTTTATGTGTGATCATGACCATAACCATAACCACTTTCCAGTTTTCACCCATGAAAAAACGTTCTAAATACTTTATGCGAGTAATTAATTTCTCACAATTTTTGGAAAATTTTTTGAAAACCACATATGAAAAATGACTTTGAGGATTATGTTCAAGATTGAGAGACCGTTTGGTAGAGTGTTTTCTAGGGTTGCTTTTTCAGCAAAAACTTCAAAATCTTTGTTTTTTATGTTTGAGAATTTTTGGAGGGAATGTTTGCTTTTTAGCAAAATAGTGCTAAAATAGCAAGTTTTGCAAAAGCAACAATCCATTGCTTCTTCTAAAACTTGCTATTTTAGCACTATTTTGCTAAAACACATACATTCCCTCTAGAATATTTCAAATACAAGAGAAAGAATTTTAAATTTTTTACTAAAAAGGCAATTTTAGAAAACCTTTGCTAAACGGCTATAAATTTACAATATGTTTGAGTTGAGGGAAATGGGGAGAAAGAAGGGGGAAAACTTTTTAGTTATCAAAAGAATTAGAAGAGAGGGGAATAATTTCCTTTATTTTATTTTTTCTTTTAACTTATCCTTCCCTCCCTTCCCCTTTATTTCCTTCAATTGAAATATATAGTTAAAGTTTCTGTAAAGTACTAGATTGTAATTTTTCAAATATTTTATCATCTTAAAAGTTAAGGGTGATATAAATGCATTCTTTTACTATTATAGCCTCTATTTTTTTTTTCAATTGGATAATTAAAAATGGAGACTACTAGGGTTCGAGAGAGGGATGCGGCAGCCAAGGCAGACAGCAACTTCCAGCGACGGCAAGGATCCAGGCGGCGGATTCCAGGCTTCAGTACTCAGTTATCAGGGAAGGTTCAGACATTTTTATAATTTCCCCAAGACGGAGACAGCAAAGAGTCTCTGGTTTTGCTTTCAACGATACGACAAGGTAGTGGATGTTTTTCTGCCGAACAAGAGGGGCAAGTGGGGGAACATATTTGGGTTTGTTCGAATGGTAAGAGTGCAAAATGAGGCACAGATGGTGAAAAAGCTGAATGAGATCTGGTTTGGGCTGTATAAGTTGAGGGTGAAGATGGCTGATAGACCACAGAAGAGGCTTCCTGAGCAGACGAAGGCATCAGGTGCAGAAACTGGGTTGCGGAGAACGAATAGATTGGTGCAACCAGGCCACTCTTATGCACAGGCAGTTTTGGGGAAGAATAAGTGGGTTGAAAAACAACAGCCACAAGGTATGATAGCAATGGAGAAGGTATCGGTTAAGAGACATGAGGATCAGGATATAGAGCAGAGGGTATTGGGTGCCGAGCACAAGGGAGAGGGATTGGGTGCAAAGGAAAATGTACAGGAAAAGTGTATGGGTGCAAATAGAGATTGTATTATTGCGTTTGAGTCTACAAAGGAAGAGATTCAATGGCTGGAATGGGGCATGGTTGCTGTTTTGAATTCTTTAATGCCAGTGATAGGTATCCAAGAGAGAATGGATGTGGATGGAGGGTTGCTTGCATTATTTCCATTAGGGGGAAGTTCAATGCTACTTCTTGAAAAGGTGAAGAGCTACCTTGGTGAGTATATGGCACAAAACAGAGAGTTATTTGATACATGGTTTGAATCTATATTACGATGGGCGTTAACACCAACACGAAGTAGTCGACTGGTGTGGCTGCGGATATCTGGTATTTTGTTGAATGCATGGACTGATAGATGTTTTGAAATGATAGGAATGCATGAACATTCGGGGAGGTGGTGAAGGTGCATGAGGATACCAAATCCAAAGCTGTTTTGTGTGAAGGAAGGGTACTGGTTCTTTGTTCAGCTACACACAGTATTTCGAATGTGTTGAAATTGAAGGTAGCTGGCCAACTGCATGAGATATAGGTAACGGAGGATGGATGGAGATCAGACCCAGATTGGTGGTTATCGAAGGGTGAACGACAGAGTACGACGAGGACATCATCGGAATATTCCTCCACGCATATTGATAGTGAGGATCAAAAATTTATTGATGACGACATTCTCGACGAAGATGAAGATAACATTGAATTGGAGCTGTTACAAGAGAATGGAATTTTGAATTCAAAAAGCAAGCAAATTGATGGTGAGTCGCTAACTGGTGGAGATGGGGGTTATGACGGTTGTAATGAAAATGGGTTGAGGAGTGCTAACGGGCTGCTAGAGGATTATAAGGGGTTGAAGGACAATGGGGTTGTGGACGTTAATGGGCTTGTGGAAGTTAATGGGTCAGGAGAAGATGATGTAGAAAGTTCTTTTAGTAAGATGCCCAAGGACTCAAAGCAGAAAAGGGCATCACGTGATAAGGAGAGAAAGGCAACAGACTTGTCAGGAAAAAGACATAGAAAAGTGGTAGAGTGTTATCTAGAAGAAATTGCAGAAATCTGGAATGAGAAAGCAGAGTGGGTGACGAGACAGACAAAGCAGCGAAGACTGAGGCGCTAGAAAGTTAAGCTAATGCCAGTGGGTTCGAGTAAGCCGGAGCAACAGGGGGAAGGAGAATCTCTTTCAGATGGTTGTATTGCTCATCGGAATCAAGTTATTCAACGGGAGATTAATATGCAAGAGGTAAAGAAAATGATGTGCATTGAAAGAAGGCTTGGTATGCAATTCGAAGGTACCGAAGAGGAGGTGGAGTCACGGCTGTTGAAGCTGGAAGAGAGAGATGAAAGCAGGAGACAAAAAGGGTAAGGTATTTGGGTAGCTGTGGGGTAGTGTGGGTGAGGGTCTGCATTTTTGTTTATGAAGGTTTTATCTTTTAATGTTAGGGGTTTAGGGAATATGGTGAAGAGGAGGGAGTTGGATAGGCTAGTACGGGTAGAAAAACCAAATTTGCTATTCCTACAAGAGACCAAATTAGAAGGGGTTGAAGAGGGTTTGTGTAAAAAGCTATGGTACTCAGATGATTTTGATTGGAATATGAAAAGTTCGGTTGGTGCTTCAAGAGGCTTGATCTGTATGTGGGATAAATCATTATTTGTTAAGTTGGGGGAGTTTACAGGAGATGGGTATTTGGGGATAAAAGGGCAATGGGGGGTAAAAAAGGAGGTATGCTTTTTTGTGAATATTTATGCACCGAATGAAAGGAAGAAAAAAGTTGCATTATGGGATGAGTTGAGGCAGAGGATTGTTGAGGAGGGTGGTCGGTGGATGCTTGCAGGGGATTTCAATGCTGTTAGGAGTATGGACGAAAGAAGGGGAAAAACAAGGGAGAGTGCCGATATGAAGGATTTTGATCTTTTTATAGAAACGGCAAGGCTAGTTGATAGCAAGTTGATAAATCAAAAGTTTACATGGTACAAACCAGATGGCACAGCAATGAGTAGATTAGACAGGATATTGATGACTATGGAAATGAGCAATATGGGTGGTGAATGGGTGCAACGAGGGCTGAAAAGAAATATATCGGACCACTATGCGATTGTTTTGAAAACAAGGACAACAGATTGGGGACCCAAACCGTTTCGAGTTCTGGATGCATGGCAACATCATTCGGAATTTAGAAAAGTTGTTGAAGACAAATGAAATGAATTGGTGATGGATGGATTTGCAGGTTACAAGTGTCTTCAGAAATTAAAAATGTTGAAGCAATTTCTGAAGAGTTGGAATCAGGATGTCTTCGGGGATGTAGAAACTCAGTTTCAACATGCAGCGAGCACTGTAGCAAAACTTGATATGAAGAATGAGGAGGTGGCATTAGAGGAGGAGGAATTAGAAGAATGACGGCGAGGATTCCATGCACTTTGGGATATTATGAGGAAGAGGGAATCCATTTGGAAGCAAAAATCAAGATCCAATTGGGCAAAATGGGGGGATGCAAATTTGAGATACTTCCACCAAATTGCAAATGGGAGAAAGGCTCATAACAACATTGTTGGCATTTCGTGTGATGGCAGGTGGATTGAAGAGCCAGAGGTGATAAAGAGAGAGGTGGTTGGGTGTTTTCGAAGGGCATTTGCCAATGACTCACGAAATCGTCCAAATCCCATTGGAATTGGGTTTAAAAGGATCTCTAAAGAGATGATAGCATGGTTAGAAAGACCATTCTTGACAGAAGAAATTGAGGAAGGGTTAAAGAGTTGTGAGGGAACAAAAGCAGCGGGGCCGGATGGATACAATTTTAGTTTTATCAAGTATGCTTGGGGATGTATGAAGAAGGACTTTGTGAGATTTTTTTGAGGAATTTCACCAGAATGGCAGGTTAGTAAAAGGGTTAAACTCTTCCTTCTTAACGTTAATTCCTAAGAAGATGAACCCCATGGAACTAAAAGATTTTAGACCTATTAGCTTAGTTGGTTGTGTATATAAGTTACGAGCAAAAGTGTTGGCTAATAGGCTGTGGGTGGTAATGTCGGAGATCATTAGTGATTCTCAATCTGTGTTTTTGGGAGGCCGTCAACTTGTTGACAGTGTGCTAGTCTTAAATGAGGTGGTGGAAGAGGTCAAGCAGCGTAAGCAACAAGCTTTTATCTTCAAAGCTGATTTCGAAAAGGCGTACGACTGCATAGATTGGTCGTATTTAGATTGGATGATGAGCATATTTGGTTTTGGCGGGAAGTGGCGAGGGTGGATCCGAGAATGCCTTTCAACTGCTCGAGTCTCAGTTTTGGTTAATGGAAGCCCAACAGAGGAGTTTGCGATGGGAAAAAGATTACGACAGAGGGATCCTTTATCTCTGTTCCTTTTTCTCATGGTGGCTGAGGGTCTGCATGGACTAGTCAAAAAAGCAGAAGAGGAGGGATTGCTACAAGGTATCACGGTGGGCAACAATGGCTTAACTATTTCTTTGCTTCAATTTGCAGATGATACAGTGATATTGGGGAAAGCTAATAGTGAGTGTAGTTTTACGGTTAAAACCATTTTGAGATGGTTTGAGTTGATATCTGGGTTGCGGATAAATTTTGGCAAAAGTAGTGTCTTTGGTTTCAACGTGACTCCTCGGTGGATTAAAGGGGCAGCAAGTGCTCTTCATTGTGGTGTTGGGGAAACACCCTTTATGTATCTGGGTATGCCGGTTGGTGGGAAGAGTGGGAGCAAGAAGATGTGGGATCCAGTTCTGCATAAATTTCAAGCCAAGTTAGCGGTCTGGAAGTCTGCTGGTGGTCGCATCACTTTACTTAACTCGGTACTCTCTACAACTCCCATTTTTTATATATCTTTGTTTTTAATGCCAAATTGGGTAGTAAAAAGGTTGATTAGTATTCAAAGGGCTTTTTTGTGGGGAGGGTTGGATTTAAAGAGGAAGATTTCATGGGTTAAGTGAGATTATGTGTGTACTAGTAAGAAGAAAGGAGGTCTAGGAGTGCCAGATTTGCGTTGAAAAAATTGGGCATTGTTAGGGAAGTGGTGGTTTAGATTAGGGGATGGAGCGGAGGGTTTGTGGAAACAGGTGGTATAGGAGAGGTATTATGGTGGAAGGGAGGAAATGGATATTACAGCAGTGGATACAGTTAGGGTGTTTAGGTTGTGGAGGGATGTTCTGAGTATAGGGTTGCGATCAGATGGTTTAAAGAATATGCTGGTGAAGGGTTTTAGATGGGGGGTGGGAGATGGAAGTAGGGTGGATTTTTGGAAAGCGGTTTGGGTGGAGGAGAAAACTTTGAAGGATCTGTGTCCTAGGCTTTTTCAATTGGCGATTCATAAGGATGGTTTAGTTAGTGAGATGGGGGTTTGGGAGGAAGGTAGTTGGCGATGGAGGATTGATTGGAGAAGAGGCAGACGGGGGAGAGAAAAGGATGAGGAGGTGCTGTTGTGGGAGATCCTGGGTACAGTTCAACTTAAGGAAGGTGTTAAGGATTGTTGGCAGTGGGTGCATGTTCTTGATGGCAGGTTTATGGTGAGACACGCGTATGCGTTTTTGGAATCAACGAATTACATTCTTAATGAACAATTATGTAAGTTAATTTGGTGTCGGTTAGTGCCTTCAAAAGTTAGTTTTTTTGGGTGGAGATTATGTCTTGAGCGTCTTCCCACTAAGTCTAGCTTACAAAAAAGAGGTGTGGGTCTGGATGGGGGATTAAGGTGTGGGTTGTGTGATGAGGAAGAGGAAGAGGAAGAGTGTAATCATGTTTTTTGTACATGTACACAAGCTTGGTTAATTTGGACTAAGGTGTTGCATTGGTGGGGTATGGATGTTGTAGTGCCGAATAGAGTGGGGGGATTAATGGATTTGTTTGCATATGGGTTGGGTAGGGTGATAGGGAAGGAATTGGGAGCTTGCATCTTTCTTGTTACTGCATGGTATATATGGTTTTGGAGGAATTGTAGAGTTTTTAAGGGAAATGGGGTATCAAGGGATGAGTTATTGGAAATGATTCAGGCCAAGATTTTTTTCTGGGTAAAAAATAAAGTGTAGGGATGTGTTTTCTCATTTTGGGACTAGAAGCTCAACCCGCTGGAAATTGCTGCAGAAATAAGAAATAATAGAAGGTTGGTGCGGGTGTTCCATTTGAACCAAAAGGGAAGGATATAATGGGGCTGCTAGGTGGGTCATTGTCCAGCATAAGTATGTGGCCTTGGTACCGGATGTTGGCCTAGTTTTGTAAGTCTCAATTCTGCAGTTTGTAGCCTTGTTTGTGTATATGGGTTAGAGTACCCCTTGTACTCTGTATTAATATCATTCTATTCATTTTGCTGATAAAAAAATTTTTTTTTTTCTCAATTGGTATGGGATATAAAAGTATATTTGATAAAGGGTAATGGTCAATTAAGTAAAAAAAGTGTGACCATAATACTTTTGTTTGTGGTATAACTTTTAGGAGTATAAAATCTGTATATACATAAGCTAAATAAATTAAAATTTATTTTTTTAAATGATTTATTTACAATATTTATTAATAATAAATTTTTATAACAATTGTATAATATAAAATAAATAAATATATATTAATTTACATATTTTATTAGTAAATGAGGAGACTTAAAAATTATCAGTATATGTGTTGCATTGTGTAATAACAAACTTGTTTCTAATTTTGAAAGAGAAATGTTGTCTTATTTCCGGAATCCTGTCGACGAAGGTATCCCAGTCTTAGCAGAATATGCTAGCTTTGTCCTCATGTGCAGTTCTAAAACTTATTCCGAGTCAGAAGACGCATCGATTTTCAGGGAATTTTCAATTGCATGCGCTTGTCATTAGCCAACAGCCATCAATCCCATTCCCCCCGAGTAATGATATTCAAAAGTCGACATAATTTATTAAAAGACTTTTCTGAACCGTTCCTTGGTGCATAATTCAAGAGTCATTAAACAAGTCAAGAGTTATTAAATAACATATTTTCGTCGGATACCAAGTGATTTAATGGATATCACTGTCAAAATAATAATATCTTAAACTCCATTCAAGTGTTTTTTTTTTTTCCGAAGTTCCTAATAAATAGGACTGGGCATTTGAAAACTGAACCGATGGATTACTTGGAAATTGAATCCAAAAATGAATTTGGTTCGATTTAAAAGGTTTTTAGTTTTTACTATTTTGATTTTAATGTTAATTGAATAAATTTTAATTCGGTTTTGGTTAAATTTTTTAAAAACTAAAAATTAAAAATAAGTTTTTTAAAAATCAAAATTAAGATAAATATAATAAAATATGAAATAAAATATAATTTATTATTAACAAAATAATTAATTAATATTTATTTAGTAAAAATCAAAACCAAACTGATTTTGTTAATAATCAAATTAATCGATTTATAAAAATTTTAGTTCAATTTTGATTCTCAAATTTCTTTTAAAAAAAAATTGATTATTTTAAAACCAATTTCAATTTTAACTGAAATCGATTTTTGCCCACCTCTAGTAATAAGAGAATAGTGGTCATTAACCCACTAAGATGTCTTCAAGTGTTCTCTTTTTTTAAAAATTCTCTTGGTTTGAAAAAAAATAATTCTTTTCTTGAATTTAACAAAATTTTAATGAATACTTTTATTCATTTTTTCATCGACAAAAGTACCCCTATTCAAGATTAGATATTCTTAAACTTAATCATCGCCCCAATTTAGTTCACCTCACAATCTCTCTTGCTTCCCTCTCCCTCTGCAACTTGTGCTGTTCATCTCATCCTTATTTTCATCTCAATTCCTTTGCCCGTTGAATCACACTCGCACCAGCTTCGTTCACAACCGTAAGCAATTTCTTTATTTTCTTCCTTAGAGAGGGAGAATTCCTCCCGAATCCAACAAAAACAATGAAAATTCGTTCTTTTTTTGTCAAGCCTTCTGATTAAATCGTAATCCTCAATCAAATTCTCAATTGATATTTTGAAGGAGCGGACTGACTGTACGACTTTCACCTTAAATAAATCAGAGAGTTAATCAATGTATTTTGCCTCAATTTCTCTCGAAGTCTTGATCAAAGCCGTGCAAGAAGATGGTTCTTGGCTTTTACACTGTTGTGTTTTGGTTCTTGTTTCTAATATTCATTTTACTCTGTTGGTAAAATATTTGCAATCAACAATGGGGTGTGGTTAAGATGGGCTAATCTGGATTGAAATTTTGTTGAGAATTATGGAGGTGGAGCTTGAAATGTAAATATTGGGGAGGAGGAGATGGGGCGGTGGGCCGTGATGGGGAAGAGGAGAGAGAAGGGAAAATGAGCAGTCTCCATACTGGAGGAAGCTAGAGGAAAGAGATTTTCTAATAAAAATTTTACTTTTTCTTTTTTATTTAAATAGGGGCATTCCAGTCATCACAAAAAATTAACACACTCTTTGTTGAAAACGTTGTCATTTTAACGGCCGACACTACATTAATTTATTACTCACCAACATGTGCTAAGGCCGTAAATTAGATCTTTTATGAAATTAAACAAAATGATTTTTATTTAATTTGTATTTTTAGAACACATGTTAACATTGTATTAAATATATTGTTTTGTCATAAATTTATATTAAAAAAAAAATTAATATTTAATTTATTAAATATTTAATTAAATTTATCCACTTAGTATTGACACTAAAATTAATCTTAATTTTTATAATTTTTATGTATGTTTATAATAAAAAATACTCTTAATTTGTATTCTAAGAATATAAGTTAAAATCTCCTTAAATAAGTGGTAATTTTTTTGTTTTTTTGTTTTACCAGAAAAAATGTTATAAGTATAAACAAAAAAGTGGCGGAAGCCCAATATAAATACTATCTACTTCATATTATCAGGGTTTATAGTTTTAAAATACATAAATAAAAATTAACGAGTATTAATTTATATGCTCAACATCTATTTAATGTTTTATCCATATGGGATTTAAGTTTCACATACATTCCTCGATCTTTTTCGAATTCAACGTATTTATTGAGATTTGTCTCCACCACCAGTTGTCCTTCCTAACCAGCGAGTCCAAGTCAAGAACCACACCTACATTTACTGGAATCTTCACCACTGCATTGTTCCGAACCGTAGCCACTTGAACCAGCATCATCCTACTAAAGACAATACAGAAGCAAAAAGGATAGAACAAGGATTTGGTGGGAAAATTCTCCATTTTTCCTTGGCATTTGGGAAAGATCAACAGACACCAATATTTATGGGGGAATGATGATGATCTATATATGAGAAATGTATATCTTTTTTTCTTTTTCTTTTTTTTGGTAAAGGAGAAATGTATATCTTTCCCACCAATTGCATGCGCTGTCAATACCTTTCCCACCAAATAATGATATTCATAGTCGACAAAGTTTATGAAATTAAATAAGTGGGCTACGGTTGCAGCAGTGGAGAACTATCTTCTGCAGACAAACAACTACATATGTTGACTGTTGAATTGAGTAAAAAATTTTGAGGATAGAATCAGACGGGGTGTGGAAATAATCATACAATAATTTGTTAAGACTATGAATATTGTATAATTTGATTGATCGATGTTTTATTAATTTATATTTTTTTAAATAATTAATTATAATATTTAAAGATATCAATTTATAAATTAATTTTAATTAATTAAATAATAAATATTAATTATTTTATCAACTATTAATTATTTTTAACAATTATATTAAACAAACTTATGTGACCTCACTATTATAACGTGTGGCCATAACCATACCCGAATCATTCTCTAGCTCTTTATCTTCGATCTAGAAGCTGCGAGATCCATCTTAAGAAGTGAAATTATATGAAAAAAATCCACGGTTAAACCCCTCGACTTGGTCCACATTAGCACATTGTCCCTTTTTTTGTTTTTTAATGAGAAATATAATTTTATTGATATATGAAAACCATAAGAGTTATAAAACCAATCTAAATAAAATAATCTGGTTGAGGTATTATACTCATAAAATATGTAAAAATATAAAAGTAAATAATTTAATACCTATATAAATATCACAACTAAATTCAAACTCAAGATTTTGCAGTTAATCAGCATTTTAATATAATCTATCTAAATAAAAGATAAATTGATTGGGATTGAAATTTTAATTAAGGACCTTGTCCCCAATTATGCCTTGAATAGTTGAAGTAAACATAACAACTATAACTATAAGTTGATAGATAATAAAACTACTAATATTTATTATTTAATAGATTAAAATTAATTTATAAATTAATATTTTTAATATCATAACATAACAAACTATTTACGAAAAAAATAATTATATTTACGTGACTTTAACACATTTCTCTATGGTTATAATCACACCCAATCTCCACGCATGGAAAAACGTCTTAGATATT
>BPVZ01000029.1:2798140-2809176 GCA_020521535.1 Rubroshorea leprosula | reverse complement strand
TAATTCATCAAAAATATTTTAATTTTTTCATTATTTTTTTAAATATTTTAAATATCATAACTTCTTAATTTTTTCTCTCTCTTATTAAATACTGTAATTAGAAGTGTATTCCAAACTTATACGAAATTTAAAAATGTCCGGGTACACATCTGACATTCGTCGAACACACACACTCTCAGCAAAAGAAATTATCCGTTTTTCATATGACCGGCCTTCGTATTACCGCCTAATGATGCTAAATATGACAAAACTAACTAAAATGAATATCTAACAAGAAAATTTAACAAAGATAAAAAGAGAGAAACACTCCAATGACGAAAATGCAGCTATCATATATATGTTTTGACATTCTTGTGTTTTGAAAGGATAATGCAATGAACAATGGTATTCCCTCCATATAAATACCCTACACCTAGTTAGGAAATTTTGCACCACATCAAAAGGAAGAGGCGGAGAAAGGGTAAAAATGAGGAAGCAAGTTTGTTCAAGCATTTTTCTTCTAATTTGCTTTCTTTTTCTTTGTTTATGTGTTGAAGCTCAAACCTGTACGTCCAGTGGCAAGATAATAGGGAAAAAGCCTCCACCAGGAAAATGCAACCAAGAGGATGAGTGCTGTGTAGAGGGCAAGCCATATACAATTTACAAGTGTTCACCTCCGGTTTCAGGGCATACAAAGGCAACGTTGACCCTTAACAGCTTTGAAGCAGGTGGGGATGGTGGTGCACCATCTGAATGCGACAATCAATACCATTCCAATGATGAACCTCTGGTGGCACTTTCAACAGGATGGTACAGCAAGGGGAGCAGGTGTTTGAAGTCCATTAACATCCATGGAAATGGAAAGACAGTCAGTGCCAAAGTGGTTGATGAATGTGACTCTAAAGTGGGATGTGATGCTGACCATGCTTACCAGCCTCCATGCCGTAACAACATTGTTGATGCATCAAAGGCAGTTTGGAAAGCCTTAGGAGTGCCGAAAAATGATTGGGGAGAAATGGATATATACTGGTCTGAGTGATTTCCTCCATATTTTAACTTATAGTGTCTACTAGTCTTTGGAATAAAAGGTTTATTTCTTCTATCATTAATGTGCTTTGTGTTCAGTTGTTTGTATTTGAAGCAATCATCTTATGTAGTCATCTTTCATAAATAAATAAATAATCTCTTAATTTTGTGAAAATTTGATATGTGAGTCTCAATAGACAAAATTTGTCCATTTTTATAGGATGAGTTTTGTTACAAAATTCAAGAAGAAGAAGAATAATAATTGTGGAGAATTGACCGAATTCAATTAAACAAAAACAAGTGATGTGCAAGAGCAAAGAATTGGAAGGGCTAGGAATAAAGAACCTTAGGCTATTCAATATAGTATTATTAGGAAAATGGTAGGGTAGACTTGCAAATATGACTGAGGGTTATGGGTCAAAGTCCTGAGAGCCAAACACAATAGGGGGGAGAGAAATTGGGGAAGTTGGAGGAGAGAGGGAAGTGAGGGTGGATCACGATGGTGGAGAGACATCAGTAGCATAAATTGGATGCTAGATGGACAAGGGGGTTGGCTTAATGAGGGGCTTAAAATCAAATTAGGGGATGGTGCAAATATATTTTTTTGGCTTGATAGGTGGACTGGAGATGACAGCTTGAGGGACTTGTTCTGAAAACTTTTTTCTTTGTGTACAGATAAATGGAGCTCTGTGCAACATATGGGCCACTGGAATGGAAACCTATGGAGTTGGAATTTATGTTGGAGGAGGGAACTGATCTCATGGGAGGAAAACCGAGTGGAACACCTACATCAGATACTAAGCTATAAACAACCACAGATAGCAAAGGAGGATAGCTGGAGTTGGATTCATGAAAAAAATGGACACTACTCTGCAAGATCAGCCTATAAGTTACTCTTATCATGTGAGACAAACAACTGTGTAAAAATTCTCAAGAAATGTTGGAACAAGATGGTGCCAAACAAAGTCTGCTCCTTCACTTGGCTACTACTGCAGAACCGAATCCCAAGTAAAGAAAACCTGCTGAGAAGGAAAGCAATCAAGGAAGCTATGGAGGCAAAGTGCGTGTTCTGTGATTATAAGATTGAAGATGCAGATCACTTAATGATGAAGTGTGATTTCTCCTATAAAATATCGTCCAAATGCTTTGAATGGTGGGGCATTTGTTATGTTTTACACAACAATTGTAGAGAAGCCTTCATTCAACATTTGTGGGCGGCAAAGAACAAAAAAGGATGGCAAGTAGTCAGGATGGCAAGCAGTCTGGTATGCAACTGTTTGGTCAATCTGGCTAGCAAGGAATGACGCTATTTATGGAGAAGGTAGAGCAACAGAAGAGAGCATGCTCAAGATGATTCAATGTCATTCTTATTTTTGGTTAAGTGGAAAGTCTGAAAAGTGGCCCTACTCCTTCCTTGACTGGTGCCAAAACCCAAATAGATGCATAGATGCAAAATGTGGTAAGCACTTTTAAACAAAACCCTGTGGTGTGTTCGAAGTCTATTCAGGGTGGTAGAAAAGAGAAGGACGTGAATGCATAAGAATAGGAGTTTTGGTTTTAAATGAACATTTTTTAAAAGTTGAGGAACTAAATTGCGAGAAAGGTGTCATCTTGTGGACCTAAATGAATGACTCTTGAGTTTTGGGATCAAAATGCTCATTGTAAAAATATGGAGGGCCAAATGTGCTATTCTACCATTGAAGAAATTGCAAAAGAGGACAAAACCCGACGCGGGTGTCGTGTCGACACATAAGTTTGGTGTCGACACCATACCATAAGCATCCAAAATCATAGCTTCTGTTTTCTGTTTTGTGCCGACAGGGTGCAGTTTGAAATTTTTTAACAACTTGAGAGTGTTCTTGTATTAATACATTGGGAAGAGTTATTCGACTCTAGTAAATTTATGCTTTTTATGTTAAGATATTTATGAATTTGGAATACTCTTTGTATTTTGTTTTTTTAATAAATGTTACTTTTTACTGTTTTAAAAAAAACAAACAAAAACAAAAACAAGTGATGAGGATACAACGATGAGGATGATAAGATGAAGATGCTGCTTAATTATCCAAAAGAAAATAAGCTATAAATAAGCTTTATAACAATCCTAGTTAAATTAAACATTAATAACTCACTAACCTAAATAATAGAAATACTAATCAATAAGCCAGTATAATGCCTTAACTCTACACAAACAAGTAAAAAATGTAAACTTCTTAAATACTAAGGATAATGGCTAAGAACTAGGAATTACTTTCCAACAAGTTTAAAAAAATTGAGAGGAAATTTATAGTTGGTATTGCATTAGGCTATTTTTAAGAGGGTTGTACATATAATTAGATTGAAGGCCCAAATCTGAGTTTGCACTTTGGCACTTGACATTAATTTCTTCGTGACACAATATTCCAAAAGTGAATTTACATTTTTCTTCCATTTAAAACTGTACATTTTTATTGTCGTATATGATTCAATCAAAGAAACATCTATGTTGTTGCCCACTATACAGCGTATGAAAAATTAATCCGCCTGGGTGCCTCTCTCTATGCCTTCACTGTCAAAAACCCTGAATTCTTTAACCCTGAGAATCCTGATGATTTCAATATGATGCCTTCCTCATATGGAACTCTCTCCTGCCTGATTATGAAAAATGTGGGGATCAAGGCATCAAGCAGATGCACCTAAGCTGTTTAATGAAATGCTAGTGAGAGATGCCATTTCATGAAAAATTTTCTACGAAGGAATTCAAGTTGATTAAAACATGTTGTTAACGATTCTTGAGGACTTTTGGCAAGGATACTACTTTGGCGTTGCGCGAGCAACTTCCCTCTTTAATTATCAAAAAGAAGATTTGATTGTAAGCCCTTCGTCAGCAAGGACTTATATATCAACATATACTTCAAGTGTGGAGATTTGTTGTAGGCAACCAAAGCCTTCCATCGTTGAACCCAATATCATGGAACACCACGATCGAAGCTTTTGCTTCATGTCATGGGGATGGCTCTAAAGCTCTATAATTATATAAAGAGATGGTATTAATTAGAAGGTGTGAACAGTCGATTCATGTTACATTTCTCTCCTTGCTCCATGCATGTAGCAATGTTGGCCTTGTTGAAAAGGGCATGCAGTTCCTGAGATCCATGATTAAAGTTCATGGAATTTATCCCAGGATAGAGCACTATGCCTGTCTTGTTGACATATATATATGTGAGGCCGGTAGGTCTCCTCAATGAAACCTAGAGTTTTATTGCAAGATTTCCAGTGATTCTGAAATTGGGAAATTTGCGGCTGATAATTGCTTTTGGCAGAACCAGAGAGCCCATTGGCGTAAGTTTTTATGGCCAACATATGTTCTTTGTCAGGCAAATGGAAAGACCCAGCAAGGACTATCAAGAGAAAGAAGGAAATGCGGGTTGGTGAAAGAAATTGGTGTAGACCTTGTGGAAGATGGCAGGTTTTTATTCACTACCTTTCACACTTTTTGTCTAGAATTGAATAAATTGGTATATTTTATTGCCCAATCTCTCCCATGTTGTACGCAAGGCCTGTAGAACAAATCTCCATAGAACCTCAACTTCAATAAGAAAAACCAGAAGGAATTATGAAAGCACTTTTAGTTAGTGTCGTTTGTGGGCAAAAACTTACTTTTAACATTTTATTTTACTAGATTTGTAAGTTTTAATCGCTTATCTTATATTATAACATTTTTAATCCCTCACTTATTAGAATTAAAGAAAATAACTCTTACTTGTAAAATTTTGTTAGTTTTATTAACTGACTGTTAACTCTATTAGTTGACTATTAATTAATTGTTAGCTGGAAAAAATATATTTTCAACTAATAGAGTTAACAGTCAGTTAATAGAATTATTATGTTAGTTGACTGTTAACTCTATTAATTGACTGTTAACTGATTGTTAGCTGATAAAAACTTACTTTCAACTAACAGAGTTAATAATCAGCTAATAAAGTTAATAGTTAGTTAATAAAACTAACGAAATATTATAAAATAAGGATTATTTTCTTCAATTTTAATAGGTAAAGGGTTAAAAGTGTCAAAAGATAAAATGAAGGGGTAAAACATATAAATCTAATAAGGTAAAGGGCTAAAAGTAAGTTTACCTAGTTAGTGAGGTTATCAGATTAAACTGATGATGTTCATATGGTTTGCTGCTTCTATTCCTGGGGGAATCTCTATTCTACCTCAAGTGTTAGATTATGCAATAGTAAGTCGGCTGTACTTTTGGTTATACTGTTTTGAAAAAATTGCACTGCAACTAAAAAAAATGTCGTTATTGTGTAGTATATATTCACTCTGCTCACCCTTACTCTTGATTTGATTTTTTAACTATTTAAGACGAAAATTAAAGTAAGAGTTTAATGAGAAAGTGAATATCAATTTATATTATAAAAATAAAAAATTTTAAAATTACGTTATTTTAATAAAATTTTATTAAAAATGATTAAAACATCTTAATTTTTAAAGTAAAAATGATGATAATTTAGTTTTTTTATAATATTTTATTAAAATGATGTATTTTTAAAATTCTTTTACTTAATTTTTTTGCATGTCTAACTTATAAATATTAATCTCAAAGTTTAATATAGTAAACGAATTCCAATTAAATTTTTTTTAATATTTAGTTTTTATTTAATAATTTTATTTAATTAAAAATTTTTAATTTTTATTTATATACTATATTAGATTTTTTCTTAAAATTTTTATTTTAAAAATTAAAAAAATTAAATTATAACCACGACTTGTTAAACAGAAAGTAATACGTAATCCCGTGGAACACACTAAAGAACAGAACAAATGGCTAAAAGTCATGAATAATTGGAGACATACAAGAAGGGAGAATTAAAAAAGAGGCTGTCCCGGGGCCGATCGGAAAGTTCATATCGGCGTATGGAATGGGGCGTGGAAAATCATGTTAGGTTCCATCTACGAGCTGGTCGGGAAACTAATGGTCGGCGTCTCTAATGGGTCATGGAAATGGTAGAATAATGCCAGGCAAAGAAAAATGTAGTAGTAATATCAAGGCAACTAATTCTTTGTTGGTGGGTTATCCAATAAAATTGAAGTCCCAGTCCCAGTCTACACCATATTTTTCTAAAAAGAATTTTTAATTTTACTTTACAGAAAATATAAAATTAATAGATACTTGAAAGTAAGAGAAAGGAATGAAAAGTTAATATACATATACATATAACATTACTTTGGGGGTATGGAAAAAAGCACTTTTGTTTTAAAATAATAAATATATTTTACTCAAAATTTATTTTAAGATAATAATTAATTTTTTAATTAAAAAAGATAATTTTATTTTAAATTTATTTTTTTTATTTTAATTATTTATCTTATCCTTAAAAAATCTCCTTTTTTATTTCCTTTTTAAAGATGAATATATAAAAATAAAAATTATTTCTAAATAAAAGAATAATATTTTTGGATTCAATCTTGATCTTTACCGTACTAAAACGAGGTTAGTCTGAGCTATTTGAAAGATTAATGATTGGCGTGTCTGATGGGTCATGGAAAGTACGTAGAATAGTTTCTGTAGAACGTATTGTCCAATAAGATTGAAATCGTAGGGCCAGTCTACACCACACTTCGGCACCTTGCATTAACAATCTCTGTACGAGACCATCTCTGGCAAACTTATTTATATTTTTTACTTATAATGGTTAGACTTAATTTTTAATTTTTTTAATTTAAATAGTTTAGATATTTTTAAATTAGTTTTTATGTGTAATTTAAGATTAATTCTTTATCAAACAGTTTAACGGCATACCTTCTTTATTAGTTTTGTATATTTAAGAAAATTAATTTTTTTAACCATTCACTCTAAGACTTAAGTTTTAAATTTGATTTATAAAATAATATGTACTAATAAATTTAATTTTAGAATATGTTTGAATTGAGGGAAATGAAGTGAAGGGGTGGAAAGGAGGGAAAAAATTATTTATTTGATTATAAAAAAAATTAGAGAAGAGGGGAGAAAAAATTTTTTATTATTTAATTTTTTTATTTAATTTAGTTGTTTATTCAAATAAAGGAAAATAGAGAAGAGAAATAGAGGGGAATGAAAGGGTATAATTTCCTTTCCTTTTCCTTCTCTCTATTCCCCTTAACCCAAATAGAGGATTAGAGTTTAGTCCCTAAGTAAAGGGCAAGATTAATTATAACCATCACTTAGATTGTCAAGGTCATAAAAAATTATAAAATATTATCTTTAAAAATGTTAATTTAATTTAATTTAATTGATAAAAATAATTAATAATTATAACTATTAATTAATAACTAATAAAATAATTAATATTTATTAATTAATAAATTAAAATTAATTAATAAACTAATATTTTTAAATATTATTTAAAAAATAAAAAATTTCTTACCTTAATATTTGTTGTGATGACAATATTTTGCACCCATTTTTTTAGTTTATCAAAAGATATCTCTGGAAAATAACTAACCTTCATGGGTTACAATTACTGCATTTATCGTACAACCTTTTGATTGGAAGGACCCCTTCAAATATTGGTGACATGATTTCTTTGGATATTCTTGATATTTCTACAAACAAATTGCTTGGTTCAATCCCTCAAAGCATGTTAGGATTGTCATTTCTAAATTGCTTGAACCTGTCGGACAACCAATTGACTAGGGCAATTCCTTCAAGTACTCAGTTACAAAGCTTTGATGCATCTAGCCATGCTAGAAATCACCTCTGTGGCCACCCACTTGCAGATAATTGCAGTGAAATTAATCATGTAGTGCCTGGCACTAGAAATGGGAAAAGATATGGATGGGCTTGAAGTGAATTGGTTGTTTGCGAGCATGGCACTTGGGTTTACTGTAGGATTTTGGAGTGAATTGAGTCCTATTGTAATTAGTAGGAGATGGAGGTATGCATACTATCAATATCTAGATGATATGTGGTGGAAAGTCAGCCATTTCTTTGTGTAATTTAATTTTTCTAGTCTTGTGTGCGCTTTTTTTTTTTTCTAGTGCATTATTCTTCAAGTCATTGGAATGTATTATAAATAAACCATTGTGTCATTCCCTCTAAGCAGTAATGTTTTGATTTTCTGTTCTTTGAAATGAATGGTAAGATAATTAGAAGATGGATACTAGGAAATACGAATTTTTTGTTCATTCTACAGAAAATTTTTTCTTATGGATGTCAATCTACAATATCAAGATTGAATCTCACCATAACCGTGTATTAATAGTAACATTAATTCTGCAGCATTATCTGATAACTAAGTTACTAAATTGAGATGTAAGACACTTGTAATGAAAGCTAGAGAAGACTAAAATTTTAACAATAAAAAAGGAGTCAACTATTTATACAATTTATTAGTAATTTTATTTTTTAAGTGAAATAAAAAATTTTAAATTAAACCATAAGTACGTGGGCAAAGACACTAAAGCAATAAGAGTTTATTATTGTAATTTAAAATTAAAAAATAAAAAATTAAAATTAAAAAAGAGCAAAAGTTAAGATGACTTATTACTAAAGATACATTGATTTTTTTAATATATAAAGATTATAAATTCGATCATATATATTAATAAGAGTTCATATAATTTTATCATTAAGTCAAATAATTAATGGTCTAAAAATATATTGATAATTTTAAGGTGGGAGCCTTTACTCATTTATAAATTCTTAGTCTACAATTTATAATAATTTCAATTTTAAAATAATTTTTAATAATTATCACCCACTCGAATAAGGCTTAAAGGCTCTTCGCCAATTTTCCTCTCTCATTCCCCCCAAAAGTTATACTAGTTAAAAAAAAAAAAAAAGGAAGGAAACAACTGAATAGCGGTATTCCCATTTCCTTTTGTAGTCTGCCGTTTGTACACTTTCGAATTTAGATGTGTTGTTTCTCAAATTTACAACACAGAGTACTCTTCCAAAAAGAAGGAAGAATTTGCTAAATGTTATTAAACACATCTTATTTCAATTCTACCGACATATATTCTATGAAAATGGTTTTGTTTGATTTCTCTCTTTTTTTCCCCGTAATGTTTGGTTTGATTTTTGAAGCATATTAAACATGCCTGATGCCTTATGTTCAGCAGAGGATGCATCTATCATTTCGGAACTGTCAATTGTTCTGTGTTCTTGACCATGGCTGATCCTGTAAAGACGGTAAGTCATACCCACAAATCTTAATCTTCATTTTCTTTTTAACAAGGATTAAGTAAACATTAGGTTTCTTGAATGAAAGAATTAAAACTTGAGTGAAACTAAGGCAGGAAAATTAACACTAAACCCTAACGGTAAGAACTCAAGAACTCTTTACCATATACTGGAAATGAAATTGGATTAAATCTGATAATGTTCTTGAAGACATAAAAATTGATGGATCAAGCTCAGGCACCAGTACCATTTAAACTGATTATGTGGATCTCTATTGGACGTACCTCAGGAGTTAAATTTTTCAATAGAGTTTTCTTGGTTATACTATTTTGAAATAATTGTACTGCATGCATACAGAATGGACTACCAAAAGAAAAAAAAAAAGAGCCATTATTTCTTAGTACATACTCTGTTTAACAACAACTATGAAACAGTTCTTATCCTTCAATATCAAACCATTATCTTCAAGCACTATTTTCTTGCCATTACACACCTTCTAGGATTTTTACTCCATTTTTCAATGAGTATGCCCAGAATTCTCTTGTCTCCTACTAATTCGGATGGATGATCGGACCTGGACTAATTCAAACTTCCTGTCCACTTCCCAATTGTTCCTATTGAAGATCACATCATTTCTAGATAGTCCAAATTACAATAAACCTTATCACCCCCCAACAAGCATCATAATTCAGCAAGTCACAATGTTGTCTAAAATCTTCCTTGCTGCGATAATAATGTAAAACATAACTAATCCCCCCACCAATTGAAACACTTCATCCATTCTAAGTGAGAAATTCTGCACATCAGCAACAAAGTGATTTGTGCCTTCAACTGATTCACCACGTAGGCTACACAGACTGCCAGTGACATTAATTTCGTTATGACATTTCTCTTAGCTAAATTGAACTTGCGTGGAATTTTTTCCTTAAGCACGGGCCACATACGAAGCTACGTACCTTACTAGGTACCATATCATTCCAACATTTTTTGAATATATCTCTATTTGCTGCATTCTCTGTCTTACGTAGAAGTAGGCCATAAGCTGATTTCACCGTGTAAAGTCCACTGTTGTCATCTCCATTGCCAGTCATCCTTCTTTCCTTTAACTGGCTGTGTCTGCAACGAGATATTGATCAGCTTGCTGACCTGTTCCAGCTCCCATGTGTGCAATTGTCTTCTCCATTCTAGGTTCCATTGCTATGAGTCACCATCCCAACCTCCCATCTTCCTTTATCTGTAGATACAAGCTAAAAAGTCAAGAATTCAAAGAAAACAACATTTGAAAACGAAGGAAAATGGAAAGTTCATGTAGGCGTATGCAATGGGGCGTGGAAAATTCATGTTATGTCCCAACCCATCTACGAGCCGTAGATGGTCGGGAAATGAATGGAAGGCGTGTCCAATGGGTCATGTAAATGGTAGGAATAGGGCTAGGCAAAGAAAAATGTAGTAGTACATGGGCAACTAATTATTTGTTGGCTATTATAAAAAAAAAAAAATTAATTCTTTGTCGGTGGGTTGGCCGATAAGATTGAAGTCTCAGTCCCAGTCTATCCTACACTTTATGGCACTTTGCATTAATTTAATTTCTTTACGATACTTTTAAAAAAAAATGAATTTTCAATTTTGCCCCATAGGATACGCAGAATTGTTGGACATTTGAAAGCAAGGGATGGAAATTGAAAAGTAGATAGATTTTTTACATGAAGATATTAGAAATTAAATTTTAATTTATAACTAAAAATATATATAATATTATTATTAAATCACATAGTTAATAGTTGAAAAGTTGATATACATATATATAGGCATACGCAAGAGGCATGGAAAAAGTATGTTAATTACATGATCTTACAAGTAAGTTTTTTGTACTTTTAATTAA
>BPVZ01000029.1:2782598-2794598 GCA_020521535.1 Rubroshorea leprosula | reverse complement strand
AAAGCGTGTGGAAAAGTTAGGATCCGGCACATCAGGATTAGGTAGAAGTCGTCCCACACCACACATTTATTTTCTACAGTGGAGACTGGAGAGCCCATCAGGATGTGCAAGTCAACCACTCTTTCTTTTCTCTAATAGGAGGACACAATAATTATTCTTTTTTATTGTTTGTCTGAGCACTGCAACATTAATTGGGTAGGGAAATAGCATTGCAATTTCTGGGAAATGACATATATAAATACCACATTGCTTCTCTTGGATTTCCATAGAAATTAATTGCTTTCCGATTCAGAATTCAATGGCTCGGCTTATCTTTCTTTTCCTTGCCTTTCTCTTTCTGATCACTAATGTTATCATTATTAGCAATTGTAATGGCAACTCTGTTCATGCGGTCTGCATTGAGAACGAGAAAGAAGCCCTTTTGAAGTTCAAGCAAGGTATCGTGGATCGCACCAACCGACTGGCCTCTTGGCATTCTGATGGAGATTGTTGCAAATGGACGGGGATTGTCTGCAACAACGTGACTGGTCATGTCATTGAACTCAACCTTAGAGTACCTCCATTGGATGACTACTATGACGATGAGGCTTATGAGAGATCATGGCTAGGTGGTAAGATAAGTCCTTCTCTGCTCCATTTGAAGCATTTGAGTTATTTGGATCTCAGCAACAATGATTTTAAAGGAATTCACATTCCCAAGTTTATTGGTTCTTTGGGGAGTCTAAGATACCTTAACCTCTCCCTTTCAGTATTTGGAGGGAAAGTTCCTCACCATCTTGGTAATCTTTCTTATCTAAAATATCTCGATCTTGGGAACAATGATTTGCATGTTGAGACTCTCCATTGGTTGTCTAGTCTTTCTTCATTGGAGTACCTTGATTTGAGTCGTGTGAACCTTAGCCAAGCCTCCAATTGGTTTCATGCACTAAATAAACTTCCTTCCTTGGTAGAATTACACTTGTCACAATGTCAACTTTCCCATCATCATCTCCATCCCATTGCAAGTGTAAATTTATCATCTCTTGCTACCCTTTCTCTTTCTCAGAATCATTTCCAAAACTTGTCAATGATCAATTGGGTTTTTGGTCTCAAGAACCTAATTTCCCTTGATCTATCGAATAGTTATATTGAGGGTTTGATCCCTTATGGTTTTCAAAATTTGACTTTGTTGAAGCACCTTGATTTGTCAAACAACTTTTTCAATTCCTCAATACCTAATTGGTTGTACAATTTTAGCCCTCTTGAGTCTTTAAATCTTGAGGAAAATCTCTTATCAGGTGAAATTTCAAGTGACATAGGAAAGATGAACCTTCTTGTTGATCTTGATTTATCTTATAATAGTTTCAAAGGTCAAATCCCAATTAGGTCAATAGGAAATCTCTGCAGCTTGAGATCACTCTCTCTCTCAAGTGTTAATTTGAGTCTAGACATATCAAATGTCTTAGAAGTCTTTTCTAGGTGTGTTTCTAATAACATAGAGTCATTGGACTTGCAAATGTGTCAACTCTACGGACAATTAAGCAACCAATTAGGGAACTTTAAAAATTTGAGAAAGTTGGATTTGTTTAATAACTCAATCTTTAGTTCAATACCAATATCCATAGGAGAGCTTTCTTCCTTAGAATTTTTAGATCTCTCTCAAAACAAATTGAAAGGAAACCTTCCTGAGTCATTTAGTCAACTTGCCAATTTAAAAAAAGTTGATATATCATATAATTTTTTTGAGGGTACTCTTTCTGAGAAACACTTTTGTAATGTCACAAAATTGTTAATTTTAATTGCAAGTGGGAACCAATTGATTTTGAAGGTTGATCCTAGTTGGATTCCTCCCTTTCAAATTCAAGACTTACAATTAAGATCTTGGACGTTAGGACCGCAATTTCCGCATTGGCTTACCTCTCAGACACACCTAGAATCCTTAGATATATCCAACTGTGGAATCTCAAGTATTATCCCTAGTTGGTTTTTTGACTTCTCTCATCAAATGGTGTTTTTGAATCTCTCTCACAATCAAATTCATGGGCGGCTTCCAAGTATTTCTACCTTCAACGATTCATCATCTCAGATTTTCTTTGATCTATTTTTCTTAGACCTTTCTAATAATCTTCTATCAGGTTCCCTTTTTAACTTTTTGTGTCTTGGAGTGAATGAAACCATGGATCAAATGTATATTCTCAAACTTAGCAACAATTTTTTGTCTGGAGAGTTACCGGATTGTTGGTCCAAGTGGTCAAATTTAGGGGTCATTGCATTAGAAAACAATAGATTTATAGGTAAAATTCCGAGCTCCATGGGAAATTTACAATCTCTTAACTCATTGCATCTTCGTAGAAATAACTTTTTAGGAGAAATTCCTATGTCCATAAGAAACTGTGCATATTTGGAGACCCTCGATTTTGGTGAAAATGAATTGGTTGGGAGCATCCCGTCATGGATGGGTCATAACCTTCCATACCTGACAATCTTGAGCCTTCGTTCAAATAAGTTCTCAGGGCACATCCCTAGAGAGTTGTGTGCACTCAATTTTCTCCAAGTCTTGGACATTGCTCATAATAATCTTTCAGGAAGCTTACCAAGTTGCATTAGTAACTTAAGTGCCATGGTTTATTCTGCAAATAGCTCATTTAGGAACTACATTTCGTATTACTCACCATCAGCATTTATTGAGAATTTATTTCTTATGATGAAAGGCCAGTTTTATGAATATGATTGGACTCTTAATTTGGTAAGAGTTCTTGATTTGTCAGATAATAGTTTATCAGGAGATATTCCTTCTGAAATAACTAGGCTTCAAGGGTTGCTGTCACTAAATTTGTCACACAACCTTTTCACTAAAAGGATCCCTCCAAATATTGGTGACATGAGTTCTTTAGAATCTCTTGATCTTTCCGTAAACAAATTGAATGGGTTGATCCCTGAAAGCATGTCCAGATTATCATTTCTAAGTTACTTGAACTTGTCTGATAATCAATTGACTGGCAAAATTCCTTCAAGTACTCAGTTACAGAGCTTTGATGCATCTTGCTTTGCTGGAAATGAACTTTGCGGCCTTCCACTACCAAATAACTGCAATGAAGTTAATCATGAAGAAGCAAGCACTAGAAATAGTGGGGGGAAAGAAATGGATGGAGTTGAAGTGAATTGGTTGTTTGTTAGCATGGCACTTGGGTTTATTTGGGGATTTTGGAGTGTATTGAGTCCTCTTGTGGTTAGTCGGCAATGGAGGCATGCATACTATCAATATATAGATGAGATGTGGTGGAAAGTCAGTAATTATGTGAGTGGATTTTTCTAACATTTTATGTATTTTTTTTTTTTTTTACAAGTGTATTTCTCTTCATGTCCTTGTGATATATTACAAAGCATCACCTCTTTACTTTTAAGCAATATTGTTTTGATTGTTTGTTATCTGCAATGAAACAGTAAAATAGCTGCTTGCAAATACCTTTTTTCAAGTCTTTAGCTTAAAATTTAATGCATACATTAATAAAAACATTATATTAATTGTGTTTAAGTAATTCAATTGAAATTAAAAGAGAATAAAAAAGTAGACCTTTTTTTTCTATTAAAAACTTATTTAAATTGTAATGCACTTTATTGGAAGTTAGAGAATACTGAAATTAGAAAAAAAAATGATTGAGAATGGTGATGATGATGCACTTTAAGCCTTCCTGCATCTTGCAAATTCCGGTTAATAGTGAGCTTTAAGACTCAACTGATTGGTCATTAGACTCAATTGATCGTCAGTGCTTGGTCGATTGTAAAATATATGTTTTCTATTGGTGAAGGAAGTGTTTGGTTTGATATTAATTTATTAGGATTTGACATGCTTTAAATTTAATTTAAAGATAAAAATGCCAAAAAATATGAATACAAACAAAACAAATAATAAAGCAAAATATATACCAATTTTATTTTATCTTTATGGTGCTTGGTGTCTTTTATCTTTAAGAAGTAAATCAGTACAACTTGTCGTCATGAGAATATCTTAAAAAAAAAAAAAAAAACTTATTTGAAGTTTGAACTCTTACCTTGTATTTGATTTTTTACCGTTTGTTCTGAGTAATTAATTTTAATAGCTAGGGTTTCTTTAGTTGATGGTAGTGACTATTTTTCAGTTATATTATAAAAATAAGCTACAACCGAGAATTTTTCATAGGAAATAAGAATTGCTAACCCTTAATGTCTAGGGTGTTTATTTTTATTTTTATTTTTACATTAGCAAAAAATTTAAAAAATGCCTATTCTTTAAAAAGTAGAAGGATATATATAGTATTTATTCTTACTTTACTTTAGTAGAAAATTATCAATATTAAAATATAGATAATCGATGCAAGACCAACAAATGTTAGTTAGTAATCTTGAAGTTATTATAAAAATTTAAATTTATTAAATTTAATTTAAGTACAATACTACTAAATATATAAAAATAACTAAAAATTCAAAAATAAAATATACTAATATGAATTTTAGTAATTACATGATTATAATTTGCAAGTTTGGGAAAAGGTGAAATGGTGAATACATTAACCAAACTTGTAAATAAAAATGGATTTGTCTAACATGTATCCATGTAGTATAGGTTAAGGATGTAAATATATGTTTTAGTAATTAATTTACATTAAAAATCATAAAAGTTGACATTTATATTACACCATTGATATCATTCCCTTAAAAATCCTCAAGTGGCGTTGCATATATGGAATTTGGATGTGGGCATGCTATTTGCTTTGATGTAAAGCAAGAGAGGAGGATTTCCCCAATGACCCTCTCCTTCCTTGCGATCAACCTTCTTGTAGATGGTTGGAAGAACATTGGTTTAAAATTAAAATCTACGCTTTTGGATGATTTGCAAAAAGGAGAGATGCTTTTTGGCGAAATGGATTGCTAAATCTACGAACAGCTCCAAGCACTTAAATACTATCATGAACTTAAGTTAATACATTCTAAATGAACTAAATGATATGCAAATTAAAGTAAACTTACAAATAAAAGTAAACTTGCAAAAAAAAGATGCATCCAAGTTAAACTAAGCATGTTCATTGTCAAATTAAACTACAATTTATAGACAAATCTGGGAATTAAACTACTACAGAACTAGAGATTTAATCTTAAATAATCATAAACCTAATATGAATAGAAGTTAAACTAACATGCCAGAAATTAAGATATTCTTAACAGTTAAATCAAACAAAACTAATATTTTAAAAAACAATATTAAAAATTTTGTATAATCATAACGATTTTGTTACTTGGTTATAATCAAGTTTGCCCAAGCGGAAGGAAAAGAAGGCTAACGGAAAAGAAATTGAAAAAAAAAAAAAATTACCTTACAGTTTTATTACAGTTAAATACTTAAATCATTGGAATGACAGTTCTTAATTTATTGAAGGCAGTAAAACTTGTAGGAATATATGTGAAAGACAAGAAGATTAACACTTCCACGACGCAACAACCACCTGCACTGCAGTTAGCCGGCCCCAACCATATAATAATAATTCAAAGGCCCAACACAAGAAGCTGAAAAACCAGACTAGATCGATCGATGTTGTAATTAATGTACCATAGTAAATATATATTCAAACAAGAAACAAATCCATGTTGACTCACTTATCATAAAGTTAATAAAGCGTGTGAAGTTAGAAGTTAAAAGAATAAAAAAAATAAAAAAATAAAAAAAAGCTTGGGGAAAAGTTAGGATCCAGCACATCAGGGTTGGGTAGAAGTCGTCCCACACCACACATTTATTTTCTATAGTGGAAAAGCCCACCAGAATCTACAAGTCGACCACTTATTCTTTTCTCTAATAGGAGGACATAATAATTATTCTTTTTATTGTTTGTCTGTGCCCTGCAATATTAATTGGGTAGGGAAATGGCATTGCAATTTCTAGGAAATGACATATATAAATACCACATTGCCTCTCTTGGATTTCCATAGAAATTAATCGCTTTCCGATTCAGAATTCAATGGCTCGGCTTATCTTTCTTTTCCTTGTCTTTCTCGTTCTTATCGCCAATGTTACCACTATTAGCATTTGCAATGGCTACTCTGTTCATGCGGTTTGCATTAAAAGCGAGAAAGAAGCCCTTTTGAAGTTCAAGCAATGTATCGTGGATCGCACCAACCGATTGGCCTCTTGGCATTCCGATGGAGATTGTTGCAAATGGACAGGAATTGTCTGCGACAACGTGACTGGTCATGTCATTGAACTCAACCTCAGAGTACCTACATTGGATGACTACTATGACTATGAGGCTTATGAGAGATCATGGATGGGTGGTAAGATAAGTCCTTCTCTGCTCCATTTGAAGCATTTGAGTTATTTGGACCTCAGCAACAATGACTTTAGAGGAATTCACATTCCCAAGTTTTTTGGTTCTTTGGGGAGTTTAAGATATCTTAACCTTTCTCTTTCAAATTTTGGAGGGAAGATCCCTCACCATCTTGGGAATCTCTCTAATCTTAAATATCTTGATCTTGGGAACAATTATTATACCATGCATGTTGAGACTCTCCACTGGTTGTCTAGTTTTCATTCATTGGAGTACCTTGATTTGAGTTATGTGAACCTAAGTCAAGCCTCCAATTGGTTTCATGCACTAAATACACTTCCTTCCTTGGTAGGGTTACACTTGTCAAGATGACAACTTTCACATCATCATCCCCATCCCATTTCAAGTGTAAATTTATCATCTCTTGATACCCTTTCTCTTTCTTGGAATTCTTTCCAAAACTTGTCAATGATCAATTGGGTTTTTGGTCTCAAGAACCTAATTTCCCTTGATCTATCGAGAAATTATATCGAAGGTCCAATCCCTTATGGTCTTCAAAATTTGACTTTGTTGAAACACCTTGATCTATCAATTAATAATTTCAATTCCTTACTACTTGACTGGTTGTACACTTTTGCTCCTCTTGAGTCTCTAAATCTTAGATCTAATTACTTGCAAGGTGAAATTTCAAGTGACATAGGAAAGATGAACTTTATTGTTGAGCTTGACTTATCCTTTAATAGTTTTGAAGATCAAATCCCAATTAGGTCAATAGGAAATCTCTACAAGTTAAGGTCATTCTCCCTCTCAGGTACCAATTTGAATCTAGACATATTAGATGTCTTAAAAGTCTTTTCCAAGTGTGTTTCTAATAAATTAGAGTCATTGTCCTTGTATAAGTATCAACTTTACGGACAATTAACAAACCAACTTGGGAATTTTAAAAATTTGAGAAAGTTGGATTTGTCAATAAACTCAATCTCTAGTTCAATACCAACATCCATAGGAGAGCTTTCATCCTTAAAATTTTTAGACCTCTCATAAAACAAATTCAAAGGAAACCTTTCTGAGTCATTTGGTTAGCTTTCCAATTTAGAAGTTGTTGATATCTCACATACTTTTTTGGAGGGTACTCTTTTGGAGAAACACTTTTTAACCTCACAAAATTGTTAACTTTATCTGCAAATCAGAATCCATTGATTTTGAAGGTTGATCCTAGTTGGATTCCTCCCTTTCGAATTAAAGACTTAGAATTAGGATCTTGGCATTTAGGACCACAATTTCCACATTGGCTTTCTTCTCAAAGACACCTAGAATCTTTAGATACATCCAATTCTAGAATCTCAAGTATTATCCCTAGTTGGTTTTCTAACTTCTCTCATCCAGTGAGTTTTTTGAATCTCTCTCACAATCAAATTCATGGGCAGCTTCCAAGTATTTCTACCTTCAACAATTCATCATCTCAAATCTTTTACCACCTAACTTTCTTAGACCTTTCTAATAATCTTATGTCAGGTTCCCTTTTCAACTTTTTGTGTCTTGGAGTGAATGAAACCATGGATCAAATGTATGTTCTCAATCTTGGCAACAATTTTTTGTTTGGAGAGTTACCAAATTGTTGGTCCAAGTGGCCAAATTTAAAGGTCATTGTATTAGATAACAATAGATTTACAGGTGAAATTCCTAATACCATGGGAACTTTACAATCCCTTGAATCGTTGCATCTTCATAGTAATAACCTTTCAAGAGAAATTCCTATGTCCATAAGAAACTGTACAGCTTTAAAGACCCTCGATTTTGGTGAGAATGAATTGGTTGGAACATCCCATCATGGATGGGTCAAAACCTTCTAAATTTAATAATCTTGAGACTACGTTCAAACAAAATTTTTGGGCATATCCCTAGAGCGATATGTGCACTCAATTTTCTCCAAGTCTTGGACATTGCTCATAATAGGCTTTCAAGAAGCTTACCAAGTTGCATTAGTGAAGCTTACCAAGTTGCATTAGTAACTTAAGTGCCATGGTTTATTTTGTAAATGGCTTATTTGGAAACAACATTAAGTACAGTATTAACATATCAAATTTTATTGAGAATGTATTTCTTGTGATGAAAGGCCAGTTTTATGAATATGATAAGACTCTTAATTTAGTAAGAGTCCTTGATCTATCGGATAATAGCTTATCAGGAGATATCCCTTGGCAAATAACTAGGGTTCAAGGGTTGCAATCATTGAATTTAATGCACAACCTTCTCATTAAAAGGATCCCTCCAAATATTGGTGACATGAGTTCACTAGAATCTCTTGATCTTTCTGTAAACAAATTGCTTGGGTCAATTCCTGAAAGCATGTCCAGATTGTCATTTCTAAGCTATTTGAACTTGTCTGACAACCAACTGACTAGAAAATTACCTTTAAGTACTCAGTTACAGAGCTTTGATGTGTCTTGCTATGCTGGAAATGAACTTTCTGGCCTTCCACTAATGGTTAATTGTAGTGAAGTTAATCAAAGAGTACCTAACACTGGAAATAATGGAGAGAAAGGTACGGATGGAGCTAAGGTGAATTGCTTGTTTGTTAGCATGGCACTTGGGTTTATTTCGGGATTCTGGGGTGTATTGAGTCCTCTAGTGATTAGTAAGCAATGGAGGTATGCATATTATCAAAATCTAGATGATATGTGGTGGAAAGTCAGTGATTATGGGAATACATTTTTCAAAAATCTTATGTAGTTTTCTTTACAAGTGTATTTCTCTTCCTGTTCTCGTGATATGTTACAAAGAAAAATGTATTGTTTGGACTTTCTGTTATGTGTAATGACGCCGTAAAATAATTAAATACTATATAAGAAAAATATTTGCAAATTTGTCAGCCAAGTTCAAGTTGCTAAATTTTCAAGTAGTCAGCTTAAAATTCAATACATCAATAAGAACATTATTTTAATTGTGATTTATGTAATTCAATGAAAAAAAAATGTATTTCCTTTTCTATTGAAAAACTTATTTAAATTGTGATACACTTAAGTGTACCCTAGCGAATGCTGAAATTTTAAAGAAGGAAAAAAAGAAAAAGAAAAAGAAAAAGAAAATAATAATAATAAATTAGGACCGAGGATAGTGATGGTGCCCTTTTTCTAAGCCTTCCTCCATCTTGCAAATTTAAGTTAATAATGAGCTTTAAGATTCAATTGGTTGATTATTAAGTTGAAGATCGGTGCTGGTTAATATTTCCCATTAATTTTTTAAAAAATATTTTATTTATTGACGAAGGAAGTGTTTGGTTCATTTTAATTTATTAAGATTTGACATGCTTTAATTGTAATTTAAAGAAATAAACACCAAAAGATATAAATGCAAACAAAAATAAACAACTAAAAAAGCAAAATAAAAAAAAAGAAGACACCAGTTTAATTTTATATTTTTCATTTTCAAAACAAATCTACAGTCACTAATCAAGGGAAGCTTATATTATTGGAAGTTTTAAACTCTCAAATCACGATGTAAAGGAATTACTTTTAAATATAAAAATGATATAATTACAATTTATAAATTTATAATTATGAAAAGAAATAGAAAGAGGGCTAAACTCACAAATTCACCTCTCAAATATGAAAGTACAATTAAGTGGCGAACGAATTTTTGACCTGTCATGACTTCACACATTAAATAATAATCGGTGATTCTGAAATGGGTTCATTTCCTCCATGTGAAGATGCCTAATACTTTTTGGACATATTTGGTGAGAGGGGTATTTTACTAGAAAGTTTTTTTTTTTTTTTGTTAGGAAAGTAATTAGGAAAGTAGTGTGCGAAAAAGTTAGAAAATATTTTATAAAAAATTATTAAATTTTGTTGAAATTTTGTTAAGAAACTAATTTTGCCGTGTTTGGTAAAAGTTAATATAAGAAAAATTGTTAAATGAATCTGATATAAAAATGTTATAAGAAAACCTCTTGCTTTCAAAATAGGCGGAAATAGATTTTATGTTCTGCAATTATGTTAGGAAAAATAAATACTTAAAATATCACTTTTATTCTTATTTTTGTTGTAAATTAATATGTAAAAATACATAAATAACCTTGTAAAAAAGTTTTGGAGAAAATTTTCCCTAACCAAACACCCACTTTAATTGTAGAAAATTAGCTAAGATTATAAACAAAAGTAAATTTCAATCGCATATCATACTGTAAAGTTCAACCCAGTCTATTTTGCTCACATTTTGTTTTCTTTGTCTTTTCATCTCTACAATAGCTTGAATTTTTATTTTTATTTTTATTTTTGTAGCAGAACCTTCCTCAATGCTATAATTGATATTTTCTCAAATATGAGAAACCACCAAAGAATTTCTATTAACTTACAAGAACCATAGGAAATTCATATGATTCTATTCAAGTAATTTCAGCCATTTCATTAATTCTATTTGCAATAAAAGCAAAATGCTAAACTGAATAAGAAAATAATCGAAAAAATATACCTCTCATCAGGTTATTCAACTCAAAAAGCATTATAGTGCACCAGTGTCCTCCACCGTGGATCAAAAGGAACAAGTTTTTGACTCCTCCTCTCCTCCAACAAGCTCTGGACTATGCAGAGATAAGCAACGGACGGTGGGTTTCAGTTGTCTCTTGTGGCCTTTTGAGATGTGGGGGCCTTCTTGGCTGGGAGTGAGGACGGAGTCGACGGACGGCAACGGGAAGAGGACAGATCGGTCGAGATTTTTGGTAAAAATGGGGGGATGGGTTCGGTCGAATCCAAACCCCTATTTAAGTATTTTCTTTCTGGATAATAACGACGTCGTTTTCTGGGGATTGGATTTGTGCTTCGATCCATAGGTCTCCTCCGTATGCCATTTTAGTCCCTAATGTCCTCTCTTATTGCAATTAGGTCCCCAAAAAATGAGACATGTTTTAAAGGTTTATGATTTGGTACAAGATGACATTAAATTAATTTTTCTTGACAAAATTTTTGGTATTAATTCTCACGTCACATTAAAACTTGAATATTTTGAAAAATTTTCGTTTAAACTTGAAAAGCTATGAAAAATTAATATTTTGACTAAAATCAAGATATTTTAAGGTATATTGGATTGGCTGGATAAAAATTTTGTCACAACAAATTTTAAGTAAAAATTAAGATAAAAATAAAAAATGAAAATTTAGGTAAAAATTTTGAGTTAGGACACTTTTTTATTAAAAAAACTTATTTAAATTGTGATACACTTGGATGAAAGCTAGAGAATATGAAATTTTAAACAAGAAGGAATAATAATAATAACAATAATAATTATAATAATAATAATAATAATAATAAAAGACCGAGAATGGTGATGGTCCACTTTAAGCCTTCCACCATCTTGCAAATTCCAGTTAATAATGCTTTAAGACTCAATTGATTCATCATTAAGTTAATAGTTCGGTGCATGGTCGATATTTACAATATTTTATTTATTGGTGAAGGAAGCATTTGCGTTGATATCAATTTGTTACGACTTGGCATGCTTTAAATTTAATTAGTTTGAAAAATAATTAAAAGATAATTTTGTTACAAATTTTTCATATACTTTTTTGTATTATTAAAAAATTATTTTTTCTTTTAAAGGGGTAACTCAATAATTAAAATTTTAAAATTATAAGTTAAAAATGTTAAATTTAAATCTAGGATTAGGTGAGAAGATATTTTAGAAAATAAGCAAGTTATGTCTTTTTATATAACTTATCATATCAAAT
>BPVZ01000029.1:2758637-2769886 GCA_020521535.1 Rubroshorea leprosula | reverse complement strand
TCTCTTGGATTTCCATAGAAATTAATTGCTTTCCGATTCAGAATTCAATGGCTCGGCTTATCTTTCTTTTCCTTGCCTTTCTCTTTCTGATCACTAATGTTATCATTATTAGCAATTGTAATGGCAACTCTATTCATGCGGTCTGCATTGAGAGCGAGAAAGAAGCCCTTTTGAAGTTCAAGCAAGGTATCGTGGATCGCACCAACCGACTGGCCTCTTGGCATTCTGATGGAGATTGTTGCAAATGGACGGGGATTGTCTGCAACAACGTGACTGGTCATGTCATTGAACTCAACCTTAGAGTACCTCCATTGGATGACTACTATGACGATGAGGCTTATGAGGCTTATGAGAGATCATGGCTGGGTGGTAAGATAAGTCCTTCTCTGCTCCATTTGAAGCATTTGAGTTATTTGGATCTCAGCAACAATGATTTTAAAGGAATTCACATTCCCAAGTTTATTGGTTCTTTGAGGAGTCTAAGATACCTTAACCTCTCCCTTTCAGTATTTGGAGGGAAAGTTCCTCACCATCTTGGTAATCTTTCTTATCTAAAATATCTCGATCTTGGGAACAATGATTTGCATGTTGAGACTCTCCATTGGTTGTCTAGTCTTTCTTCATTGGAGTACCTTGATTTGAGTGGTGTGAACCTTAGCCAAGCCTCCAATTGGTTTCATGCACTAAATACACTTCCTTCCTTGGTAGGGTTACACTTGTCAGGATGTCAACTTTCACATCATCATCTCCATCTCATTGCAAGTGTAAATTTATCATCTCTTGATACCCTGTCTCTTTCTTGGAATTCTTTCCAAAACTTATCAATGATCAATTGGGTTTTTGGTTTCAAGAACCTAATTTCCCTTGATCTATCAGGTAATTATATTGAAGGTCCAATCCCTTATGGTCTTCAAAATTTGACTTCGTTGAAGCTACTTGATCTGTCATACAATTCTTTCAATTCCTCAATACCTAATTGGTTGTATACTTTTGCTCCTCTTGAGTTCCTAAAACTTGGGGGAAATCTCTTGCAAGGTGAAATATCAAGTGACATAGGAAAGATGAACTTTGTTGTTGACCTTGACTTATCCTTTAATAGGTTTGAAGGTCAAATCCCAATTAGGTCGATAGGAAATCTTTGTAGCGTAAGGTCACTCCAACTCTCAAGTGTCAATTTGAGTCTAGCCATATCAAATATCTTAGAAGTCTTTTCTGTGTGTGTTTCTAATAAATTAGAGTCATTGTCCTTGGTTAATTGTTCGCTCTATGGACAATTAACCAACCAACTAGGGAACTTTAGAAACTTAAAAGAGTTGGATTTGTCTAGAAACTCAATCTCTGGTTCAATACCAGAGCTTTCATCCTTAAAATTTTTATTTCTCTCTCAAAACAAATTCAAAGGAAACCTTCTTGAGTCATTTGGTCAACTTTCCAATTTAGAAGTTGTTGATATATCATATAATTTTCTTGAGGGTATTATTTCAGAAATACACTTTTTTAACCTCACAAAATTGTTGAGGTTCCATGCAAATGGAAACCCATTGATTTTGAAGGTCGATCCTAGTTGGAATCCTCCTTTTCAAATTCAAGTCTTAGAATTAGGATCTTGGAATTTAGGACCACAATTTCCACATTGGCTTGCTTCTCAAACAAACATAGAATCCTTAGATATATCTAACTCTGGAATCTCAAGTGTTATCCCTAGTTGGTTTTTTGACTTCTTTCATCGAATGAGTTTTTTGAATCTCTCTTACAATCAAATTCATGGGCAGCTTCTAAGTATTTCTACCTTCAACAATTCATCATCTCAAATCTTCTACGGTTCAAGTTTCTTAGACCTTTCTAATAATCTTTTGTCAGGTTCCCTTTTCAACTTTTTGTGCCTTGGAGTGAATCAAACCATGGATCAAATGTATCTTCTCAATCTTGGCAATAATGTTTTGTCTGGAGAGTTACCAAATTGTTGGTCCAAGTGGCCAAATTTAGGGGTCATTGTATTGGATAACAACAGATTTACAGGTGAAATTCCAAGCACCATGGGAACTTTAAAATGGCTTGAATCATTGCATCTTCACAGTAATAACCTTTCGGGAGAAATTCCTGTGTCCATGAGAAACTGTACAACTTTAAAGACCCTTGATTTTGGTGAAAATGAATTGGTTGGGAATATCCTGTCATGGATGGGTCATAACATTCTAGATCTGACAATCTTGAGGCTACGTTCAAACAAGTTTTCGGGGCATATCCCTAAAGAGTTGTGTGCACTCAGTTTTCTCCAAGTCTTAGACGTTGCCTATAATAGTCTTTCAGGAAGCTTACCAAGTTGCATTAATAACTTAAGTGCCATGGTTTATTTTGTAAATGGCTCATTTGGGAACTACATTGGGTACAGGTCAACATATTTTATGGAGAATGTATTTCTTGTGATAAAAGGCCAATTTTATGAATATGATAGGACTCTTAATTTGGTAAGAGTCCTTGATTTGTCAAATAATAATTTATCAGGAGATATCCCTTGGGAAATAACTAGGCTTCAGGGGTTGCAATCACTGAATTTATCGCACAACCTTTTCACCAGAAGGATCCCTCCAAATATTGGTGACATGAGTTCATTAGAATCTCTTGATCTTTCTGTAAACAAATTGCTTGGGCTGATCCCTGAAAGCATGTCTAGATTGTCATTTCTAAGCTACTTGAACTTGTCTAACAACCAACTGACTGGAAAGATACCTTTAAGTACTCAATTACAAAGCTTTGATGCATCTTGCTATGCTAGAAATGAACTTTGTGGCCTTCCACTAATGAATAATTGCAGCAAAGTCAATCATGTAGTACTTGGCACTGGAAATAATGGAGGGAAAGATATGGATGGAGCTAATGTGAATTGGTTGTTTGTTAGCATGGCACTTGGGTTTATTTTGGGATTTTGGAGTGTATTGAGTCCTCTAGTTATTAGTAGGCAATGGAGGTGTGCATACTATCAATATGTGGATGAGACGTGGTGGAAAGTCAGTGATTATGGAAGTAGATTTTTCTAAAATTTTATGTGTTACAAGTGTATTTCTCTTCATATTCTTGTGATATGTAATAAAACCTCGCCTTTTCACCTTTGTGCAATTTTGTTTGGACTTTTTGTGATCTGCAATGAAGTCGTAAAATAGTTAAATACTATATAAGAAAAATATTTGCGAACACTTTTTTTTAAGTCATCAACTTAAAATTCAATACATACATCAATAAGAACATTATATTAATTGTGATTTAAGTAATTCAATCAAAATTAAAAGAGAATAAAAAAATTATGTCCTTTTTCATTGAAAAATTTATTTAAAGTGTGATATCCTTAAGTGGAAGCTAGCGAATGCTAAAATTTTAAACAAGAAAAAAAATAATAATAGAAAAAAAATTAAGACCAAGAATGGTTGTCATAACACAATTTTAATTAGTTAAAATCTACTTTTAACCTTTTACTTTAGTAAGTTTGTAAATTTTAACACTTCACCTTATATTATACTACTTTTAGTCTTTTACCTTAATAAATTTATAGGTTTTAACCTCTCATCTTATATTATGACACTTTTAGTCACTCACTTATACGAGTTGAAGAAAATAACACTTTGTTAAGGTGAGGTTAAAACGTTTTGTTAGTTCTGCTAACTGACTGTTAATTTTGTTAGCTGCCTGTTAACGCTCCATTAGTATTCCGTTAACGAAACTACAAACTAAATTAAATTTAAATTTCATGTTTTCTATAACAAAATGTTAATAGATGTTAACAGATGCTAACAATCAACTAACAGAGCTAATAGTCAGCTAACAAAGCTAATAGTCAGCTAACAAAACTAATAAAACGTTATAACTTGATATTAATCGAGGGCTATTTTCTTTAATTCGTATATGTGAGAGGCTAAAAGTATCATAATATAAGATAAAAGGCTAAAACTTACAAATTTATTAAGTTGAAGAGTTAAAAGTGTCATAGTATAAGGTGGGGGGCTAAAACCTACAAATTTGTTAAGGTTAAAGATTAAAAGTAGGTTTTTGCCATTCTAATTGAGGCTAAATGATAAAAGTAAAAGTCAATGGATTATTTTTATAAAAGCATAAAACCTAAAGGGCTGAAGGGAAGAATTAGCAAAACGACCTCGTTACACTTATAAGTTGAAATGCCCAAGTATGGTTGCTATCTTTGCTCCGCCACAGCCGGCAGCCCTCTCAAAACAGAAAAAAATCACAAAATTTTCTTGGTTTATCCCTAAATCTACTCAAGTTTTAAAGAAATTTTCGGAGATTGAAAGTCATCATCAAGAATCGTGGAAGAAGAGTCCGAAATTGATTCAAAGTGGGGAGTTCTAAGCACAAAAGATATGAACTTAGACTTGAAAAGGGCTAAATATAGGAAAAACTAAGAAATCCCATTCCAAATAGGATTGGGTTATTATCTTAGGAATTTAGATTGGATATTAGAAGTACATTGATGCAGATAAAATGAAAGATAGATGAGAAAAATAAGGAAAGCCCCAATTAGCTCTCCATAAATTCCTCTACAGAAAATACAAGGGAAATCTAGTAGAAATTGAAAGAAAGATTTCCGTTCCTCAATATAAAAGTCTGAAATCAGAAAATTACAGATAGTCTCTCAAAAGGGTTACAGGGAATAGTGGAGAATGAAGAAGATCAACAGTTTCTGAACAACTCTCAAAATGAAACCCAAAGCTCCTAAATAACCTAACCCTATTAGAAATGACCTCAAACATAACATAAAACGACAATGCTTAATTAATCCTACTTGGCAGCCATATCATCATCTAGGTCCGCATGCCTTATTTACCACATATCACACATTAGGATTGGCTTTTCCCTTTGTCAATAAAAAGGGGCTTTAGCCGGCCAAGGAGGGCAAGGAAAAGAATTGGCGAGTTCGAGAGTAAAAATTGCAGAGGGAGAGATCGAGAGGGAGGCAGAGAGGAGGAATTCGGAAGGAAAAAAAAGAGAGAGGGCGAAAAAAAATAAAAAACCAGAAACAGAAAGGGAAAACAGAGAAGTACAGGACAGAAAAAACGAAAAAAAAAAACAAAAGCAGAGGGAGAGTTGCAGAGGAAAGAAGGGCAGAAGCTTGTACTTAAATTTTCAAGGCAATAAAAGTTTGAATTTTCAGCTTTTCTCCAATATTCTTACAGGTGTGTGGATGCTTTAACTTCTAGTTCTATATACATGTTCTGTTTCGCTATTGTTGAATTGGTCTATTATTGATTTCTGAAATTTCATTAAAAGTCAGGCATTTGAATTTGCTCTATTGTTTCTGTGAGGTGTTGTGATAAAAAAATAACATGAAGGATTCAAGAATTAATATTTAAGCATGAGTTCTGTCCAGGAATTATGATTGCTATAATTTAATGTTGATATATGGGCAACACGTTGGACCAAAAACAAAAAAAAAAAGAAGCAATATACTGTTACAGTAGCTTTGGTTGAGTTTTCTGTTAAATAACTAGTTTATTTTTATATTTTTTTTTTTTCTGTCCTGTTTGATTGTGAATTGTTGGAAACTTTGATAAAGTGTAAAGTGGTGCAATTGGAATTTAATTGGAGAAAATTAATTGGAGGAAATCATGTTTTGGAAGATTGATGAAGATATGAAGCATGTTTCCGAATTTGTTCTTTGTATTAATAGATTCCATTGACATAAATTGGCTAATCAAGAAATTGGTATAATATGAGTCAAATAAATCATATGTCTATATTTTTAGTTAATTAATTTTTTTTTTGTCATTATAAATTAAAAATATCCCAAAATTAAAATATGTGATGACTATATCATATGGAAGTTGTGGGGGTGTTTAACGCATTCCCCAAGTTTAATCGACCCTCTCAATCAATCTTTACATAGACTCTGATAATTTATACCACATTTGGATGGACGACGACAGTCCATTTTAACACGTCAACAATTGTGCTGGTGCCTTTAAGCCTTCCTCCATCTTGCAAATTTCTGTTAATAATGAGCTTTAAGATTCAATTGGTCGATTATTAAGTTGAAGATCGGTGCTTGGTTGATATTTTACATTGTTTTTTAAAAAATATTTATTTATTGGTGAAGGTGTTTGGCTCATTTTAATTTATTAAGATTTGACATGCTTTAATTGTAATTTAAAGAAATAAACACCAAATGATATTAATGCAAACAAAACAACTAATAAAGCAAAATAAAAAGTAAAAAAAGAAAAGACACCAGTTTAATTTTTTATTTTTTATTTTCAAAACAAATCTCCATTCACTGATGAAGAGAAACTACTATTACTATTACTATTACTATTACTATTACTATTACTATTATTATTATTATTATTATTATTATTATATAAAAAGTAATTTTTTTTTTATTTTATTTCATTAATATATTATATGATTCAAATTTATTTTATTTTTAAATAAAAAATTATTATTTAATTATTTAAGAGAAGCTTATATTATTAGAAGTTCTGAACTCGCAAATCACAATGCAGAAGAATCACCTTTAAATATAAAAAAATATAATTACAATTTATAAATTTATATTTATGAAAAGAAATAAAAAGAAAACCAAATAGGTTCATTTTCCTCCATGTGAAGATACCCTAATACTTTTTTAGGCATATTTAGTTAGGGGGTACTTTATTAAAAAAAAATTATTACAAAAATAATTAAAAAAGTAATGCATAAAAAGATAGAAAATATTAGTGTCAATAAAAATAAAAAATATAAGCAGAACCTTCCTCAAGGCTCAAAGCTACAATTGATATTTTCTCAAATTTGGCAAACCATCAAAGAATTTCTAGTAAGTTACGAGAATCATAAAAAATTCATATAATTCACATGTTCAAGTAATTTCAGCCATTTCCTTAAATTCTATTTGCAATAAAAGAAAAATGCTAAACTGATTAAGAAACTAATCAAAGAAATATACCCCATCAGGTTATTCATCTAAGAAAGCATTATAGTTCACCAGTGTCCTCCAAAGTGGATCGAAAGGGACAAGTTTTTGACGACTCCTCTCCTCCGACAAGCTTTGGAGTATGCAGAGATAAGCAACAGATGGCGGGTTTCAGTTGTCTCTTGTGGCCTTTTGAGATATGGGGGCCTTCTTGGCCTTGAGTGAGGACGGACGGCGACGAGAAGAGGACAGATCAGTCAAGATTTTTGCTGAAAAGGGAAGCTAGGGAGCGGCGCCACCAGGGCCCACACCCATCACCTTCTTCGGGGCGGATTAAAAGGAAGGATGAGCAATTCCTGTCTACTGTGAATGAGCAAATCAAAGGTTTGAAGCGAGTGAAGGGCGTTAGTGATGCTGGCGAAGCTACTCTCTTATCGGCGGGTATTGCTACACAGGCCCGCCTATCATCATGAGTCTCTTCTGTTGGAACTGCCGAGGGCTTGGAAACCCTCGTGCAGTTCGATGCCTCATCGAATTGGTGGGGTTAAAGCAACCTGCAGTAGTGTTCTTGTGCGAAACTCTACTGGATCAAAGGGGTATGGAGAAAGTTAGACGAAGATTGGGGTTCAATCATTGTTTTGTAGTGGACAAACTTGGGCGGAGTGGTGGTTTAGCTGTGCTTTGGAAGTCTGACACCAAACTACCACTAGTCTCCTTTTCTCAGAATCACATTGATATGGAAGTGGAAGGCATGGGTGCTGGCTCTTGGCGTTTCACGGGTTACTATGGCCACCCTGAGAGACATAACCGGAGGCGTTCATGGAAACTCTTAAGAGAGTTAGCCACAAAATCCGAGCTACCATGGTTGATCGGGGGAGATTTTAATGATCTTTTACACTCAGATGAGAAAGTAGGAGGTAATCCTTAACCGAAATGGATGCTACATGGCTTTAGGGAGGTGGTTGAGGTATGTAACTTAATTGAAGTACAAATGGTTGGTGGTTATTTCACTTGGCGTCGAGGAAGTGTGGAAGAGAAGTTAGACAGATCCCTGGCCACGCCCAACTGGCGGGCCTTATTTCCCCGAGCAAAGGTCAGACTATTGCCTCCTTTATCTTCTAATCACTCGCCTCTATGGATTACTCTTAATAGTCATTATAAGAGACGAAATAGATGCAGAAGGAGATTCCGGTTTGAAGATATGGAGCTCCGAGATCCTAGGTGTACTGAAATTGTTAAATCTAGTTGGAGCTTTATTGTAAGTGGGGGGAGGTGGAACTCTCTGCTACAGAAAATCAGCCTCTGTTCCATGAATCTTCAAGGTTGGAATGCCTTACATTTCGGCCATGTGCAACAACGTCTTAAGCAATGCATGGAGAGCCTTGAATCTTTGAGAAACAACCCCCCCTCAATACCAACTCAGGATGAGGAGAAGAGGGTGCTTGCAGAAACCGAGGAATGGCTAGAAAGGGAGGAACTTATGTGGCGACAACGTTCAAGAGAAATATGGTTGCAGGAGGGAGATCGAAACACACGTTTTTTCCACAAGAAGGCATCTAAAAGACGTGACAGAAACAGGGTAGAGAAATTGATGAATGCAGAAGGTGAATGGAAGTGTGAATTTGCAAAGTTGCAGACCATAGTGACGAGCTATTTCTCCTCTTTGTTTTCATCCATCTCCCCCAATAATATTGAACAAGTGACTTCTTGTTTGAGCCCTCGGGTAACTGAAGCTGATAATGCTTTCCTGCTCCAAATGTTCACGAAAACAGAGATTAAGAAAGCGCTGCATCACATGCATCCTTTAAAGGCCCTTGGACCTGACGGGCTCTTGCTGGGTTTTTTCCAGCATTTTTGGGATGTGGTGAAGGAAGATGTTGTACAGTCATGTCTAGATTTCTTAAACCATGGATATGAGCTCCGTCCGAGTTGAATTTCACCCATATTGTGCTTATCCCAAAATGTAATGAACCCAGAACTATGGCTGACCTGCGGCCAATTAGCCTTTGTAATGTTATTTTCAGGGTCATAGCAAAGGTCCTTGCCAATCGTTTCAAGCTGGTATTGCAGAAAGTAATTTCCCAAGAACAAAGTGCTTTCCTCCCAAATCGGTTGATTACTGATAATTTTATGTTTGCTTATGAAATTCTCCAATATATGCGAAATAGGAAGGCGAGGAAGTGGGGTTGGCAAGCTATTAAGTTGGATATGAGCAAGGCGTTTGATCGGGTTGAATGGCCATACTTAGAGCAAGTTATGCGTGCTATTGGTTTTGCTAATGGTTGGATCAGGCTAATCTTGAGTTGTGTCTCCTCAGTCAAATATGAAGTTCTATTAAATGGTAGGGAAGCAGGGCGGATCACTCCTACACGGGGCTTGAGGCAGGGTGATCCACTATCACCTTATTTATTTATCTTATGCGCGGAAGGTCTCACAGCCATGATAGTTGAAGCTGTAAACAGGAAAAGCTTGCATAGCATCCAAATATGCCGACGAGCACCTAGAATGTCCCACTTGTTTTTTGCTGATGATAGTTTTCTCTTCCTTCGTGCTACAGAGACTGAGGAAACTTGCAATCTCGAAGAAAGCCGGAGGGTTAGGCTTCCGAGCTATGCGTGAATTCAACTTGTCTATGCTAGGAAAGCAAGGCGGGAGGTTCTTAACATGTCCAGATTCCTTAGCAATGAGATTCATGAAGGCCAAATATTTTCCTCGTATGGATTTTTTACATGCAGAACTTAAATCTCCTTGCAGTTTCACATGGCGAAGCATCTGGTATTCATCTAACTTACAAAAGCAAGGCTGTAGACGATTGATTGGAGATGGTCGAAGTACTGAAATTTGGGGTGACCCATGGCTTCCGGGTAATGAGCAATTCTATGTCCAGTCGCCAAGGCCTGAAGGCTGTACCCTCCGTTTTGTAAATGAACTAATCAATGAAGAGACAACCTCATGGAGGAGGGATTTGGTTCTCGAGACCTTCAATGCACATGAAGCCCAACTGATATTAGCAATGCCGTTGAGTTGGATGCGGAGAGAGGATAGCTGGGTGTGGCACTTCACTAAGCATGGAAATTTCACAGTACATTCAGGGTACCATAGAGCTATTAATATGGCCAGAAGTCATGCTGGGCCATCTGCATCCTCCACAATCTTTGGTGGCAATCGGCTGTGGTCCTTAGAAATCCCACAGAAGGTACGGTTGCTTATCTGGAATGCCTACAAAAATGTTATTCCCACAAAGGACAATCTTCACAAAAAGAGGGTAGAGGTGGACCTGGAGTGTCCGATGTGCGGTGTGGAGAAGGAATCTGTCTTTCACTGCCTTATATCATGCTCCCTTGCCCGTGCAATATGGTTCGGATGCCCTTTGAACCTTCACGTATTTGAACTCCAGGTTGATGATATTGCAACTTTTTTTGATAACACATTATGCATTTTGGGGAAAGAGCAGCTTGAACTTTTTTGCTTGTTGTGTTGTAGCTTATGGAATAGCCGTAATGATGCTCTATGGAACAGACATGGCATTAGTCCGCAGCAAATCATCCAACGAGCCTTGACTTTTATGACAAAATACAAGCAATCTGTATTATCAAGAGGCAGAGGGGCTGCAGTAGTGCAGAAGGCCACTGAAACTAGATGGCATCCACCAGACTTGGGTTTTATAAAGCTAAACGTAGATGAAGCAACATCTGTCTAAAGCGCCAACTTCGGTATGGGTGCGCTGGCACGGAACAATTTGGGGGAGGTGATGGTGGCTATGGCGTGTAAGGGACAAGGAGCAGTGGAACCTGAAGTTGCTGAAGCCTGCAGTCTACGGAGAGCTCTTCACTGGGCTCAATCCCTTGCATTCAGAAGAATTATTGTAGAATCTGATTGCGCAACCATTGTATCAGCAATCACCAGTGAACCTTTCAACATGAACTCCAGTTTAGGACTCATTCTTCTTGATTGCAAAACACTGTTGGCTTCCTTCGAGTCGTGCCGGATACAACACGTACGTCGAGCTGGTAATGCTGCTGCTCACGAGCTTGCACCAAGAGCACTTACTGCTGAGGCTGATGAGTTTTGGGTGGATGACATACCAGTTTCCATTGAGCATATTGTAACAGGAGATCGATCCTTTAACTGAATATGTACTTACGTCTTGATCTTCAAGTCTTAATGAAGCTCGCATATGGCTTTCAAATAAAAAAAAAATACATGAAGATATTAGAAATTAAAATTTAATTTATAACTAAAAATACATATAATTTTATTATTAAATCACATAATTAATATAGCTAAAAAGTTGATATATATAGGCATACGCAAGGGGGCATGGAAAAAGTATGTT
>BPVZ01000029.1:2726950-2751751 GCA_020521535.1 Rubroshorea leprosula | reverse complement strand
ATGAGTCACCATCCCAACCTCCCATCTTCCTTTATCTGTAGATACAAGCTAAAAGTCAAGAATTCAAAGAAACCAACATTTGAAAACGAAGGAAAATGGAAAGTTCATGTAGGCGTATGCATTGGGGCGTGGAAAAATCATGTTAGGTCTAGGCAAATTAATGGAAGGCGTGTCGAATGGGTCATGTAAGTGAATAGGGCTAGGCAAAGACAAATGTAGTAGTACTTGGGCAATTAATTCCTTGTTGGCTATTATAAAAAAAAAAAACAAAAAAATCTAATTCTTAGTCGGTGGGTTGTCGGATAAGATTGATGTCTCAGTACCAGTCTATCCTACACTTTGTGGCACTTTGCATTAATTAAATTCTTTACGAACACTTTTTTTTAAAATGAATTTTCAATTTTGCCCCATAGGATACGCAGAATTGTTGGACATTTGAAAGCAAGGGATGGAGCTTGAAAAGTAGATAGATTTTTTACATGAAGATATTAGAAATTAAATTTTAATTTATTCATTACATAATTAAAATATATTTTCATTTTGATAAAAATTTGAATTATGAGACTAATATCTTTTAATTGCCAAAAATTAGCCGAGATTATAAACAAAAGAAAATTTCAATCACACAGCAAACTGCACAGCTCAACCCAATCTATTTTTTGCTCACTTTTTGTTTTATTTGTCTTTCATCTCTACAATAGTTTGAATTTTTTTTTTTTTTTTTTAAAAAATATATAAGCAGAACCTTTCTCAATGCCATAATTGATATTTTCTCAAATATGGCAAACCACCAAAGAATTTCTATTAAGTTCCAAGAACCATAAAAAATTCATATGATAACGAATAATGGGAACTTGGCTAAGTAGTATATGTTAATTTAAAATTTTTAATTTTGGATCAAAATTAAATGTTTAAATTTTTATAATATCAAGCAATTAATTGTAAAATGTATTAAAAAAATTCATATAATTCACATATTCAAGTAGTTTCAGCCATTTCGTTAATTCTATATGCAATAAAAGCAAAATGCTAAACTGATAGAGGAAATAATCAAAAAGAAGTGTACCTCATCAGGATATTCAACTCAAAAAGTATTATAGTACCTCAGTATTTTTTATCTTTAAGAAGTAAATCAGCACAACCTCTCACAAGAATATCTTTAAAAAAAAATCATGTGCAGTTTGCACTCTATTTTGTAATTAATTACCTCCCATTATGAGTAATTAACTTTATTAGTAACTAAAGTTTATTTAGTTGATGGTAGTGATTTTTTTTTGGTTAAATTATAAAAATAAATTGCAGTTGAGAAATTTTCATAGGAAGCCAAGAACTGTTAATCCTTAAGGTTTAGTTTTTCTTTTACATTAGTAAAAAAAATTAAAGGATATACTTATTTTTTTAAAATGGAAGAATAAATATTATTTATTCGTATTTTAATTTAATAAAAAATTATAAATTAGAACAACAAATGTTAATTAGTAATCTAGAAGTTAGCTAGTAATTGCATGAATGCCATTTGCAAGATTGAAAAAAGATGAATACATTAAAAAGTTACCCGCCCGTTCAGCCATTTCTCCATCTACAAAAAAAAAAAAAAAACCAAAAACAAAAAATTAATATCAGCATTTACCCATCTACAATTTTTTTTTTTTTTTATCGGCATTGACCCATCTACAAAATTGATTTTACATTTTTCTAATGAACCAAGAGATTCATTAATTAAGCGAAAGAGATTAAAATCATAATCTCTTCGAGAGAGCCACAAGAGAGCCAAAAAAGAAAGACAAGTTAAAAGTGTAGCAAATTTTTTATGTTAAAAAAATTATCAAATTTCACCTCTTTCAGGGCCTTCCTTCACAGTATGAGACCGTAAGTTTATACTTCCATCCAAAGCTCTAAATTAAGCGGTTCAAGCTGCAACACCATTTATCGATGCAAACTATAATTAACCTTACAATTAGATAAGGGTTGAGTTGAGAACCAAGTTTAAGGAAAGAAAAGGGTAAATTGTTAGGAAAAAAATTAAGAAGCAAAATACGGCTAAATTTTTTAAAGAGTGGGGTATTCAAACAAAGACAAAATGTAAAAGAAACAAATTTTTTTTATAAATAATCTAAGTAAATCTTTTTATTAATAATATTTTAATAATAATATTATTATTATTATTTTAATTATCATAATATAATTTTTCTCAATTCTTTAAATAAATAAATTATAGCTGCCGGACCTTCAAGTATAAGATTTTAAATTAAAATTTTTAGATTAAAATTTTTTTTTTAAAAAAAAAATTTCTTAACCGATCTTCCGTCCCAGAACTAAGCAAATGTCCTGGGATCTTTCTCTTGTTCATGGATGAAACCCACATGGGCATTTCAGAAACTAACTCCCCAAATTCCCTCATGGCTTTCCTCGCTCTTCAAAACCCAACATATCTACCAATACCCAACTTCAGAAAACTCGACATTTATCCTCAACCGTGTAGGGGTAATCATCCTTTTATCAATTTGCGGAAGAGAAGGCTTTATCCGTCTGGGTTCCTCTCTCCATGCCTCCTTTCTCAAAAACCATGAATTTCTTCACCCTAAGAATCCTGATGATTTCAACGATGGCCTTTTCATATGGAACTCTCTCCTTTGTGTGTATGCAAAATGTGGGGATCAAACAGATGCACTTAAGTTGTTCGATGAAATGCCTATGAGAGATACCATTTCATGGAATACACTGCTATCTGGTTTTTTGAGGAATGGGGATCTTGAGGGATGTTTTAGCTACTTCAAAAGAATGCAAAGCTCAGAGCTTTATGGGTTGGATCAAGCAACTCTTACAACAATTTTTTCCGCTTGCGATAGAGAAGAGTTTTATTACGTCAACAGGATGATACATTGCTTAGCGGTTTTGAATGGATATGAAAGGGAAATAAGTGTGGGAAATGCTTTGATAACATCATACTTTAAATGTGGGTGTTTGAGTGCAGGGAGACAGGTTTTTGATGAGATGTTTGAAAGAAATGTTATTACTTGGACAGCAGTAATCTCGGGTCTAGCTCAAAATCATTTATACGAGGACAGTTTGAAATTGTTTGTCAAGATGCGTTTAGGATCAGTGGCTCCAAATACTTTGACTTATTTGAGCTCGCTGGTGGCATGTTCTGGTCTGCAAGCACTTCAGGAAGGACGACAAATTCATGGCCTTCTGTGGAAACTGGGGATTCAATCTGACTTGTGCATCGAGAGTGCACTCATGGATATGTATTCAAAATGTGGAAATGTTAAAGATGCGTGGCAGATTTTTGATTCTGCTCAAGAGCTTGATGAGGTTTCCATGACTGTAATCCTTCTGAGTTTTGCACAAAATGGATTTAAGGATGAAGCTATACAATTTTTTGTCAAAATGTTTAAGGAAGGAATCCAGATTGATCCAAACATGGTGTCAGCCATTCTTGGGGTATTTGGAGAGGATACTTCTTTGGGGTTGGGTAAACAACTTCACTCATTAATTATCAAAAGAAGATTCGACTTTAACCCCTTTGTCAGCAATGGACTCATCAACATGTACTCCAAGTGCAAAGATTTAGAGGAGGCAATCAAAGTCTTCCATCGAATGTCTCAAAGGAACCCTATATCATGGAACACCATGATTGCAGCTTTTGCTCGTCATGGGGATGGCTCTAATGCTCTACAATTATATGAAGAGATGGTATCAGAAGGCGTACAAGCAACTGATGTTACGTTTCTCTCTTTGCTCCATGCATGTAGCCATGTTGGCCTCATTGAAAAAGGCATGGAGTTTTTGAGATCCATGTCTGAAGTTCACAGAATATATCCGAGGACAGAGCACTATGCTTGTGTTGTTGACATGTTAGGCCGGGCAAGTCTCCTTAATGAAGCTAAGACTTTTATTGAAGGATTGCCCATGAAGCCTGATGTTCATATTTGGCAAGCCCTACTTGGTGCCTGTAGCCTCCATGGCAATTCTGAAATGGGGAAATATGCAGCTGATCAGTTGCACTCAGCAGCACCGGAGAGCCCAGTGCCATATGTTTTAATGGCCAACATATATTCTTCTACTGGTGAATGGAAAGACAGAGCTAGGACTATCAAGAGAATGAAGGAAATGAGTGTGGTGAAAGAAATAGGTATAAGTTGGATGGAGATTGAAAAGAAAGTTCATAGCTTTGTTGTTGGAGACAGAAAGCATCCACAAGCTGAGGCAATTTATAGAGTTTTGCTGGAGCTGTTTGGGCTCATGTTAGATGAAGGGTATGTGCCGGATAAGAGGTTTATTCTCTATTACATTGATCAAGACTAAAACGGATAATCACCAAAGATATCCTTTAATTTCAAATTTGGGACTCTAATTTATACTTCTAGGCCCTGTAGGCTCATAGAAGATGGCAGGTGTATCATTTTCTAGCCTTTTTGGCATTGTGTCTAGAATTGAATCTACCACCTCCAATGTTGATGTCAATGAAACTTCTTGAAAACAAAGTATACTTCTCTGTTTGTTTTTAATTTATTGATTGATCTCTGATCTCGTCCTGTTTTGACCTCTGATCTCTAATTTTTATTTATTTTGGTTTAATAACACCACGTAAATGGTATTTGTTATATATGCTTCTTTTCTTTTAAAGTTACCAAGTTAAAGAAATATAAATTAAGTAGTTCTATTTCCTACCTCAAGCCCTTTCAATCCTTGGATATGGAGAACTGAATACATCACTCTTTTGCTGCAGGATTTATGTACTTTTGATGCACATATAAATGTTTTGTTTTGATTTTGAAGCATACCGAATGTCCTTATGATGGTTTAGTCCAAAGCTATACTTAATACATTGTAATCATAGTGTACCATCGCCCTATGCTTTCTATATTTCCATGGGGTTTGAATTTCGTTGGCCGGACGTTGTCCCAAATCACTTATCATCATATTGAAAACATGGAACCAGAGACCACATAGAAATATCAGACTATGAGAAGGTTTGACTTGAGGTTGTAGAATGAAAAATTACTTTATACACCAAACTGCAAGCAGATTACCCCACGACTAGATATAGCAGAGAACCTTATACATTGTTGTCAAAACAGATGTACAGGCTGTGAACAGGGAACATTACTTTGAAATGGCTTTCATAAATCGATTTAATGAAGAAAAGATGCCAACCACTTGGCTAAGGAACGTCGGGTTCTGCTCTGCCTTGTTCTCCTCATTTCCGAATATCATCTGCAAAGATTTTGGAATATCTTCGGAATGAGTAATTTGGACAAAGCAGTTCAGAATACCAAACATGGCTAGTTAAGATAAACTATTCATCAAGTACTTAAACGGACCACTGTACCAAATATCAATCTGTTGTGGAGAGAATTTTCAAGCTTCTAGAACTAACTAACCTCAAGGTCGTCAGAATCAGGCTTGCTTATGAGTTCTTTAGCAAGCAGGTATCTACCTCGCCTGTCTTTATCATCATAAAACACCTTCCATAATCTAATATATGATCAGAAAAGGAAGAGAGATAAGCATGAGAAACAATAAATCAGTTTTACTTGTGGAACTTAGTCCTTGAGTTATGGCCCATGCCTGCTGCCCAGTCTTACCATAAACTATGATATAATGGGATCTAGGACTAGGAGGGATTTGGATTGGAGTAAAATAAAAGTCAAGGCAAACTAACACCCTTACCCTGGATAACACCTAAACACAGCACCAGATGCCAAGGGTCGCATTGAGTAAACTGTGGAGAAAGAGCTGCAGAAAAAATAAGAGGAAAAAATGAGAGGAAAAAAATGAGATAAGCGTTGATTATGGTAATATGACCTGCAAATAATGGGAATGAAAAGGATAAAAAAACACAGAATTGGATTCCAATGAAATAATGACATTTTTTATCTGCTTGGAGAGGCTAATTGGGGATCAGATGGCATCTAGGCAAAAATGAATTAGTCATTCAAACTGAATACTACGTATTTAGAAAGAGATGCAATTTAACTTGGGGGCATGAGAAAGGCAATGGAAAGCACAAGAACATATTGAATAAAGTATGCCGCTTGTGCAGTTGGTATATCTAAGTTCATAAACAAGTTATGTGAGTTTTCTACAAAATAGAAAAGTTCCTAGGGCTTGTTGCATTAGTGTAAGATATTCATGTTTGTAAACCACACATGAGGAAAAAGAAAATAAAAAAGATATAAACAAGGATAACAAAAACGTTCATCTCATTAAAAAGATATGAGATTTATACCTTAGAAAGTACCGCCTTAATTTGCGAACATTAACCCCTACTCCAACATCCTCGCTTATGAGACGTGGGTTCCACATGATGAGAGGCCTAGGCTAGCAATATATGAGGAAGGACTGTAAGGAAAATTATCCCCTCTAGCTTGAGGTGTGAGTGAAGACTGAATGGAATATAATGAAATTATTGAATGTCTGTTAACCTTAATGGGATCATTGTGCTGCTAGCTGGAGTTAACATGAGAACATGAAATGATATATCTAGAAAACAATACTTATTGATATGTCATTGTCTCTTTTCTTCTATTAGAAAAATATGTTTTTAAGTCTTTTGTTTTGTTGGTAAATAAGTTTCATATTTAGCATTCTCAGATGCTGTAAAAGTGAAGAAAAAGGTCCAGGAAGAAGTTTATCAATTCCTTAAACATAAGAAAACAACATGCCCTTAATCATTTTAGCTAATATTTCAAGCATGAAGGTTTCGTCATCATAAATATCGATCATAGTATTTTATTCCTAGTTCCAAGATATATGCATGAAGAACACTGCTTCTAGAAAATAATAGAAGTGTTCAGGCCATTACCGGGTCATCTGAGAGCTCCGAGGCAATTCTCTCCACAGATCCCAACATCTGATAATCAGGTACAACCATAACTATAATCTCATCTTCATTCTCTATTGGCTTCCGGTCACTTAAACTGGGCAACATGGAAACAGAAAATTGCACCAAGGGATAAATTTCACATGCAAATGAAATCACCATCTAAAGCTTCAAGCTGTTTCAGTGTACTCAACCATCTCTTCAGATTTTAGAGAACCCAATGGGTAACAAAGTGACAGACCAATTTCAAAACTGTGGCCCAAGCCAACTGAATGCTCAGAGGAATTTCTTTGACATAGAAGCAATTACCTTGAGAATCTGAAAGCAGCATCTTTCCATCGATATTTTAATAGTGCAGCAGCACCAGCATCTGGAAATACAGCTTTTACTTTCTGAAATTAAAATTTCCAGAATCACAATTAAGCTTAAATATTGAATTAGTAAAAACTCACATTATTGTAAGTAAAAGATTCTTCCATCTTTGGCTGCCGATTCTATATATGTTTCTTGTGCAATATATGTTCCCGAACAGATCCAGGAGTATTGAATAGCATTATAGGCATCACCATTTATAGGTCTATATGTTAAAAGAATTCAGAAGACTGACTACTTTATCTATTCTAGAATTGCTAGTAGATGCCTCAAACTTGATAGCAAAATTTATCTTGATTTCTACTTTCTATTCACAAACTCCAGGTCTTGAGGCATGCTCATGCATTTGAAAGAATGAAAGAGAGTTAAGGTCATTAAACATAAAGCAACAGTTCCAGCTAACCTGACACCCTGTTTCTTCAATAAGAGTATCCAAAAAAATCCGAGAAAGTTCCCAGAGCTCAGCTTGGGCACCTTCATCGTCAAGAAACAGTAGCTGGGGTATCAAGAGCTCAACCTGAAGAAATTATGTAGTATTTTATCTTCTATATGAGCAGAAAGCAACCTAACCTAACAATCATGGATATACACAAATTATTGGGAGAACCAAAACCTTCTTATTGACATTTTCTCCATCTCAACCGATGAACTTTCCTGGATTGAAGTTACACTTAACATAGCAGTAATGCATTTTGACACATATCAAGAGCCTAAACTTGCTCTGAATTGTACATCTTTTACACCAGCCAGATCAAATCTGAATTTGGCATTATTAGATGAAAAGAAGTCAACTGTGTTGATCTTTCATATAGCCAATCAGAGAACAAGTTTGAACTACAAGAACTTTAAGGTCAGATCTCCGATTTCATTAGCATAGCTAGAACAAGTAGCTTGACATTTGCTTTTTCTTCAACATAAGTCTATTGAATTTAAAACCATTTTTCATCATTTTCTCCTAGGTGATAGGAGGAGTTAAACAGGTATCCTATGTTTGGCAAGAATATAATATTCCTTTTCCTTTAAATACCAAACCAAGCATCACTTTTTTTTAATCAACCCAAAGCAAGCATCACTAGTTTAATTTTCACAAGGTCAGTTTCTTTCTTAGGCAATCGGCACATACAATAGCTCTCATTCCTCCTGAAGACACAAACAAGGCACTGGCTTGACCCGATTGCCTGACTGCACCCTCCAAGTCAGATGGCAAGCAGCTGAAAACACGAAACAAATAAGGCAAACTAATATGAGATTAAAGTATCTGAAAATTACCACTCCAATCCACTTGGTCTTGCTGAAAATTTCATTTTTCTTTGTTATCAACTACTTTAAAACCTATTTTCCCTACTCTTTGGGAAGAGCTTGCACTTGCATTACCATTTAGGCTCAAAGCATAGAAATGTCACACAAATAATTGAAGCTTATTTACTAGTTAATTGAGCAACTCATAATTTCCACAAAATCAACACGCATCCACCCAACGAGCATTAACTAAATATGCATCAAGAAAGCAATTAGCTTTTGACACAAAGGTTTGAAGAAACCCATAAAATATCAACACCCAGAAACCTAACACTTAAAAGAAACTGAACCTGTCATCTTCTTCAAGTTCTTCTTCCTCTGGAACTGTTTGTTGCTTTGCTTCTAAAGAAGACGATGCAGTCTCTTCAAGATAAGGTTGAGAAGGGTCTCCTTGGAACTTATCAAACTTGGCGTAAGTTCTTGCGCTAAAACCAGCTCTTCCCATTGAAATTCCACGGTACCCATTAATGGTGCAGCAAGAGAAAGGCGAGAGGAAGTTAGTGGTTGAGATTAAAGTGTTGGGTTTCGAAGGAAAGCAGCAGCTGCCGAGGCAGCTCGGCGTCGGGGCAGCCATTAACAACTACCAACCGTTAAATTGCCTGAGCCATTAGATGATATATAAAATTTATCTATGCATTTAATATTTGTTTATCTTTTATTTTTATTTTTATTTTTATAAAATTATTTTGTATAATAGAAACAGTTTTCGATTTAGTGATCAGTGGTATTTAAGAAAAATAAAAACTGCCAGTATAAACAAAAAACCGTTTTGTGGTAAAAAAAAAATAATAACTAAAGAGTGGTATTGCTTTTGTTTCTGAAAATGGGAAAAATTATCAAATTTTGCATAAATAAATTGTTAACATTATCATTTATTTACACCAAGATAATAATGCACATAAATATTAAATTTACAAGCTTTTTTGTTTCAAAATTATTAAAAAAATTAAATACCAAATATTTTTCTATTTCAAATAAATAAAAATATAATCAAATGACTCAAATGTAAACCAATGGTATAGCAGTTAGGTGGTATCACCTTTTTTCTAAGTTCATGGGAAAACAAAAATCGGCTTCTTCCTATGTTAAATGTAAGAAAAACCCTTTCAAAAGAGCTGTATGCCATAGGAGCGAGTAGTAACAAAAAAATCTGCATTTGAATTATTATATATATTGCAATTGCAAACACAAGGATCCTAAACCCTGAAACACAGGAAACGAGTAAAAGATTTTACTGTTGTTCAAGTGTTTGAGCAATTGAGGGGCTGTGCAAACACGTGTTTTTTCATTGCATATCAGCTGAAGGTCGAGAAGGTAATAGTAATGACTTTCTGTAAGCTTTCATCCCTTTCAACTTGAGTGGACTCCACACCAATGATTTCCTCTGCAATGCAACCACTGTAGGATGCTTTGGCTTCCATGAACCTGGCTGTAATGGAGGACTCCCCATGAATTTGCTGCTGCTTCTCATGATAGTTGGTGATGTCTCTGATGCATTCTTCAATTTTGGCAAAGGAGAGAATAACCTTGAATACCGTGCTTTCCTTTGGTCCCTCACAAACGATGGTCTGCCGATTGCACTGCCATTTTGGAAATGAGAAGAAGAGGCACGGAGCGGTGTTGTCATCTGCAAACTCGGCTCTGGCTGGAGGGTAGCAATGGATACACGTCTCTTAGGTTTAAGAACCTCTGCTGTTGTTGAAGGCAGAGGTGGTCTGACAGCAACAGAAATGCGTCTTGGTTGCAGAAGGGCATTTTTGTTAGGTGCTGCCATCATGGTTCTAATATTGTTCTCTTTATCCTCAGTTGATGCCACTGAAAAACCTTTTGTAGTGGCAGATTTCTTTGGTGGGGCAGGAGATGGAAGGGACATTGCATTGTTAATTCTTCTCAAAGGAAGCCTCAATTTTGAAGGACCTAATGGTGGTTTTCTCTCAGTTCTAGTCTTCTCTGTTTCTTGTCTTTGAGATGAAGACTGAATAGAAACAGAAGCAAATGCTCTGGTTTCCTGCTTTAATCTGATTTTCCTTTCTTCAACTAACTGATTCTCAAGGTCACGGACCTGTTTGGTTTATTGATTAAGATGTTAGCTAAGTATGACAGAGATGAGTAAAATACCACATTAAATTGGTTCTACATTCTTAGATGGTACCACAGACAATGAAACATCTAAATTAACTAGGCCGATTGTGCAACTATTTAAAGAAATTCTGCGACTTGCCTTTTCTTGGAGATTTTTACATATGTGTTCTCTGGCAGCAAGTCTTAACTGCAAGGACTGCAAATTATCCTGCAACTTCTTTGTATCTTTCTCATCATGCTTTAGCTTTTCTGCCTGTTAATCCTCAGAATTCAGCGGGCAGCAATTTCAGACAATACAGAAAATGTAAACAAATGAATAATTTCCTCAAGCCTTGAATTTGCGTACCATTTGCTTGTATTTCAGAAGCTCAGTAACATCAGCCTGTTTGCGAGCAGGAGCGCTTTCAACTCCTCGAACTCTGCTGGCAAAGTTTAGCGAGCAGAGGGTCTCTCCTAAGTCCGCAGTACTCGGGCTGATCTGAACAAACATCAGGGTTTTGCAATCTCCTCCTGCAATTTTTGGTCCAACAGGCATCAATTGCTAAGTAAACATAAAATCACTCAGCCACATTAGAACCATTAAACCCTTATATTTAACGGGAATAAAAAATTACCGAGAGAGCTTTGCAGCAAATGGGTGAGCTTTGAGTTCCTGATTTCAAATAGAAATAAATCTTATTAGATTTAATAAGCAAATAGAAGAATAATATTTATTTCCTTTTTTTTTCTTGTTTTTTTTGGGTGAGTGAATATAAGAATAATTGCGTTTTTCCTACTTTTTGTGTGTGAGATAGAGAGAGAGAGAGGATAAACCTATACGGAATGTGGCTTGTCTTAGATGCAAGGGCAGAGATCACATCACCAAGAGCTGAGAGTGATTTATTAATGAACTGAGATTCCTTCAGCCTTTCGCCTTCAACTTCAATCTTTCCAACACGTTCACTACCAGCTAAATCTACAAGCCAGAGGTGACTCTTTGTCTTCTGTCCCTTTACAGCCACGCGCAATAAGCTACACAAGAAAAGTCTTTTTGATTACTATCAGAAAATATAGCCGCTTGGAGAAATCAGGTTCTCTCATCATAATGTTGTTCATATATATTCTCTGATTTCCTCGTTAGAAGTACCTCGGCATTTTAAGTAGATGACGTAAGAAAAGAATAGAATCGAGAATGAATTACCCCAATTTGTAACAAAACATGGAACAGTAATAAGATTTTAAAAGATTGAAAGTTACCAGTGGGAGCGGCTGCTAAGTTCATTTGCATTGGTAGATCCAACAGATCTGACTCGGCTTCCAGACTTGAGTAGTTCCCAGACTTCCTCTGTACCATAAACACGAGCTTCTACAAGTCCTGGGACTTCTTGGGTTCCGTCTGCTGCTTGCTTTATCTCCAGTCTTCATCCATGTAAAAGAAAATATTAATTAGTGACTCTCTAGAAACTTCATCATCCTATGATTTAAGTTGCAATGATGATGATTTAAAACGCTTAAATTTGTCTTCTAACATTTTAACCATAGCTGAATGAAATATGATTCTATTCCATGACTACATATACTTCTTAAATCTGAATCTAATAATAGTCCAATTTTATGAACAAATTTCCACCAAGCTTTGGCGCTACAATAATTGTAAACATACTTGACTACAATGCCTCCTCAGCAGCTTATAAAATTAACAGCTGATAAAGAAAATGAGCCAAGGAAAACTTACCTTTTGGGAGGCTGGTTAGAATTTTCTACAAAGAGATCCCGTATCTTCTCATTGTAAACCTCCAACATGCTAACGTAGATCTCATAAGTCATGAAATTGCTTCTCTCTCCAGAAATCCTAAATAACTCCTCCAAAGTTCTATAGTTCACTCCCCTATTTTCAGGTGTTCCTTCCATTGTAAAGGTCTTTCCAGTTCCAGTTTGCCCATATGCAAATATGCAGACATTATAGCCATCCAAAACAGAAGTGACAATAGGTTTAGTTTGTGCAAAAACTGCCTCTGCATAATTTTAAAACACAGGATTAGATACTCAAAAAGAAGAATAAATCATTAGCAAATTTTCACTGTATGAAATCAATTACAACATAGCATTTACCTTGGCCATCCTGAGGCCCAAAAACATGGTCAAACTTAAATTGCTTCTTGGAAGAATCTGACGAGATAATATGCAGCTCATTCTCTTGTGATGGATCAAATTCAACTACAGAAGTGCAGCCATTTGTAACCTCAACTTGGTTTATGGGTCTACATCTGCAGAAAACCCTTATATTCCCTTTGAGCTCTATTACTTCATTGTAAAGTCGTTTCCGTTCAGAGTACTCTTGTAGGTACTTATTCTTTAAAAGTTCATACTGATTATCTAACACCCAAAAACGCCAACAGTAAGAATACAAAAGAAAAATGTTCGTAGAAAAACAAATCCATGGAAAATGAAAACTGGTCAACCAAATTCAACACTCACTGAGATGCTTAAGAGTGTCTAAAACTTCAGGACCAAGAATGGAATCTGCTTTCATGTCCTTTACTTGACTGGATAGAAATATGTGCTCTTTCTTCAAATTCTAGGACAGCAAGAATTAAAAGTCCACAAAAAAGGGATCAAATATTATGGAAAGATACCCAAATGTTAGATATCAAGCAAGGCAAAAACAACTATAATCCATTTGATCTGATGATTGGTGTACTCTGTACTAAAATATTTTTGAAACCAATCAACAAAAGGTATTAGCTACAATCTCTTCCAGACAACCAAAAGAAATAAGATAAAAACTCCATAGATAAAGGATAATTCTTACCTGAATATTATTGCTCAAATCCATAATTTTTTGCAATATTGGTAGTGTGGGCTCTTGATCAAAGGAAATTTCCCGGTCCGTGTTGGATACAATATCCCCATCCACAGGTTTGCCAGTGCCTTCATTTAATTCTAGAGTCACAATCAAAAACAAACATAGAATAACTATATATGATAAACTCTCGTTCCCTTTACTTCTTCGCAGAAGCAAACATACAAATGCACAAAATTAGGCAAATCGGCTCGAGGATAAACACACGTTTCCTCAGCAATACAAGCGGCTCGAGATATTGTGCGCTTAGTGCTCTTGAATGAAATTAAAACAGAAATACCGCGGAATAACTAAAAAATTATGCAAAAGAATAGGCAAAAAGGACTATAAACTCTATCTTTGAAAAAATAAAAAATAAAAAAAGAAAGAAAGAAAGAAAGAAAACAGAATTGAAGAATGAAAATCCCCTTTTGCAACTTCTAGGGTTCATAACGGAAAACCGAACCAGATACTCCAGATTTTTAATTTCTTCTCCAAATTAAAGTATAAGCTAACCAAATCGAAGCCTAAGAATAAATTCAGAAGGCACAATCCTTTCATCAAAATCTTATGATACTTTCTTTAAATAAAGAAAACCAAGGTCATCGCTCACTAACCTGTTTCGGGATTCAGAGCAGGGTTCGAATCACAACCGGAAAGGAAGCGAGTGCTGTCCTCCGGCGGCACTCCGACGGATTGATCTGAAAGAAACCACAAATTTCCGACAAAATAAAGCGCCGTAATATCACCGGGATTGTAAATGAACGAGAAATCAGAAATGCGAAGAGAGAGTACCGTTCATGGCGTCGAGATTCAGAAGCATTTTGAGATTTGTAAGAGAAATTGTGAGATTCGAAGGTGCAGAAATCTGAACGAGAAGATTCAGAAGAAGAGGATTTAAGAGCTGGAGGAGCGAGTGTTTTTGAAGAAGGGATGAAGCGGTAGGGTTTTTCGCACTTTTTGCTTTGATATCAAATTTGAATTGAATTGAATCTCCGCCTTTCGATTGAGAGGGCTGTTTAACGGCTATGTTTGGTGTTAATGGAGCGCAAAGTCGGGTATTTGGATTTAGACTCGGGTTACTGGTCGGGGAACCGCGAAGAACAGAATACAGGTTCTTGGTCCAGATTATCACTGCGGAGCCTAACTGGAGCTCCGGCCCACTATTTGTACGCTCCGCCCATTGACTACCATATTTATTTGTTAGTCTACTGTTTTACCATCTGTATTAAATTATTATATAAAACATATATTATTGGATACATAACTATAAAATATTTTTTGGCATTTTTTAGGCTATTTTTTAGAGGAGGAAAATTAAAAATCACATTGTCTTGATATTTAAAATGTCAACCTTAATTCCATCAAAAAAAATTTTCAAGCCTAATAATAAAAAAATTTAAATATTTTTAATGAATTACAATAACACAAAGAAAATTTATTTAAAACTATTTTAATAATTCCAGTAATAATTTTAACATTTTAATTATTAAAATATCCTGATTTCACTTAATTTCTACTTAACTTTCAGTCTCTTTTACCTTTTAGCATTTTTATTATGTGATTCCTCTATGCAGCATATTTATTTGTTATGCATTATCATTGGCATATTTAAAATCATCTACGGACTAATAATGCAAAAGTACATGCCATGTTGGACTAATTATGTTGTGACTTGTGAGTGTTGAAAGGGAGTAATGTTATTGTCATACTTCTAATTCACGCTAATTTACTAAATATAATTTTTTTTATCTTTTATATATAAATATAAATTCTTTTAGATATTTGAGGGATAAAATGGACTTTTACATTTGAACCAGCAAAATGCGGCAATGGTATTTTTTGAGTTTTTTTTTTTTATTATTTTAGATTGTATAATAGAGGACATATGTAATCTTTTTTTATTTTTTAACTTATTTAATATATATATATCATAAGGTTCAAATTCATAATATTTTATTTTTATTAAAAAAAAATACCACTAAATTATTTTATTTTTAATACACTTATCCAGGGTACTTTTTTCCTTGGGTTAGGGAGGAGGGAATATAGTTAAGAGTATTAGAACCCATACCCCAGCAGTTGGGTCAGCGGGTGACCAAGGCCAACCACTCTGCGGCTCACTCAATTCTTGGTTGAATTGTCAATCTTTGTCATAGGCCCTGCCCAACTATTGATGCAAGATTCACCACTGTTTTTCCTCATGAGTGAACTTTTTAGCAAGAAAATGTACATATAAGAATATAAATTTTTTTTCTCTTTTTTTTTCATTTTAAAATATAAATTTTTTGAATTTTTAAATTAGATAATAAATTGTTACTTTTTTAAATAAAGACATGAATTTGTTGTTTTTTCTATTTAAAAATTTATTCAATAGCGATGGTAACATGACAAATAACAATTTTAATCAAAATAGAACAAAATTAGTAAGATTAAATAGAAAAAGTAACAAAATTTATATTCTGATTTACATATTTTTTTCTTTTTTCTTTTTTATTTTAGATTGCACTAAGAGAGGCAATACTCTTGTTCATTAACCCACCTCATTTGCCTGTCATATGATTTAAATTTAAAAATTCTTATTTTCAATAAAATGAAATTATCACTAAACTATTTTAATGGGTGAAAATGATATTAATTTATAATCAAAACTTCATTTTGGTTCCTCCACTATAATAAAAAAAATTCTTTTTTAGTCTATCTACTTAAAAAATCCTTTTTAGTCTTTAAAATTTATTATTTGATCCTTTTTTAGTCTCATTATTATTTTTTTATACACATGATATGTTAAATAATTAAAATTCCAAAATAAAGAAACTAAAAAGGAATAAAAAAAAAAAAAAACCTCGTTTGCCTCTTTACTTAAAAAAAGTCCTTTTGTAGTTTTTTTACTTTGAAATTCTCATCATGTCATGTCACGTATGGAAAATGATAACAAAAAGACTAAAATTAGATCAAATAATATATTTTAAGGAATAAAAAGTAATTTTTTAAAATAAAATAACTAAAACGAAATTTTTTTATTAAACTAAAAAGATCAAAATAAGATGTTAACCTTAATTTATAAACCATATTTTTAAAAAAATTAAACATACAAGATCTAAATAAATAAATAGATGGATTGATTCATCGCTTAACTTTGCAAAATATTTTATAAAAAATAATTTTTTAAAAATCAAACTCCTTAAAGCCAAAACTAATTATTCAATCTAATCTTAAAATAAAATCACAAAATTTTATGTAAAACGGTATAGTTTTTGTCAGTGACAGAGACCTATGATTAATTAATATATAACAACATTTTGAGACCACAAGAGTATTCTGATAATTTGTGGTAAAATTGTACCCCCCAATCCCAATATAAGCATTCAAGTATTCAAGCCTTTTCCTCACAAGAAAATATAATTTTTATTTTTTATTGGTATTTTTTTATATTTTTGATTGGTTAATAAACTATATTTTAGCGTTATCATAATTAAATAAAGTCGAATAAAAAGAGAGGGATCGAAAGTCAAAGACAGCACAGAAGCAGTATGATTCAATATGATTTACATCTGATCAACGGCTCTCGTCTCTTCCATGATTCCATCTAAAAGGAAAACGAAAAAAAATAATATATATAGTTTGAAAAATGAAACTAGCCGTTCGCGTGCGTTTTTGACCGTTGGGACACAAAGAGCCGTTATCCCCTTTCTTCAAGCCCTCCGATGAGCCTTCACTTTCCTTTCCGCCGATAAGAGAGAGAGAGAGAGAGTTAAAGCTATGAGTTTTAGAGAGAGAAACAGTAACCGAAGCAAACCCAGATTTACTACTCTCCTGCTTCATATGGGTATTTAGAGAGAGAAAGAGAAACAGTGGGGAGGAGCGGAAGAGCTCGACTTCTTTCAGACCCACATCGTGCTTTCTTTCCAATTTTCCTTTCTTTCACAATCATGGTTGCAAGAACCCCACCAAAGCAGAGGAGAATGTTGGCTCCTCTCAACCCTGTTCTTCTCAGAGAAACCCTCAAGAAGGTAGGGCTTTTTTAAAATTCAGAGTTGGGCCAATAACTTTATATTTCAAATTCATTCCAGGTTCTTAATATTTATACTGCATTCTATCAAATTGCCTTCATTTTCTTAGCAACCAAGCAGGAACTGATGAGTTTTACTTGGGTTTTCTAAAGGTGGATAAATGTATGGCAAGATTGCAAGAGCTACAGTACACAGTTGCAGGCGGCACAAAGGTGATATCAGGGGTGAGTCTCAGTCCTAGGAGTACCAGAGGTTACTTGAAGACGAGTCTCAGGTGCAAACAAGAATCTATGAGGTCTGCTAAAAATCTGACCTTCCCTTCCTTGTTTTTTTTTTTTTTTTTTTTTTTTTTTAATGGTTTTTAAGTTTGGTTTTGTGCACTCAAATGGGTTCTTCTTCACTTTCCTTTTTTTGATTTCAAGCATCAAGAAAATCTCCAATCTGCTAAAGTAATCTGAGCTTTTGATGTTTAGTTCTGCTTCTGCTTACTAATATGGTTTCTATTTTTACTTTGTGTATTGTTCTGAAGGATCAAGAATTCTACCGGTAGGAAATCTCCAGTTGGGAAGTTTCCAACAAGTACAGGGGAATGGAAGAGGATGTCTTTACCAGCGATGTTAGTTGGCGAAACAGTGGGGGAAATCCTTCAAGCAACTCAGTTTACAAGAGATATAGTGGCAGCAGTTGCTAACAAATCCAAGAAAATAGCTCCGGAGGATCCGAAGACGCCAGAGACAGAACAGAGGAAACAAAGACCACAGCTGGAAGACACAGAACTCAGAACTAGAAGAAGAAGGGAGAAGCAGAACAAGCTACAATCGATGAGATCAGAATCTGATTCCCCATCCCTTCAAAGGGCTCGTTCCCGGATTAATTTCAAGGTTTCTCCTTTGAAAATAAAAGAACTTGAGAAAGAAAACAACCGGTTTTTGGCAAACAGGGTTTCACCAAGGAACAAGCCATGGGCTAAGAAGACTGTTCTGTTCCCAAATCCCCTGTTTCATTCAACATCATCTACACAGCAGCAGAGGTTTTGCAAGACAAGGTCTCCGGTGATTGCAAGAAACAGAGGAACCCCACATAAGTTCTTGATCAAGTCTCCTCCATCAGCTTCAAAGTTTCAAGCGAAGATCAAATGCCCACCGGTGGTGTCTCTTTCTCCTCCTAGACGAACAATCTCTAGCAAGAAGTCACCAAGGTTGTCTACTGCTTCAAAACTGAGAAGATCATTCTCGCCTTCACGACTAGCTAATAAATTGGTGTCCCCATTGAAGAGCAGAAGACAGAGCATAGACAAAAGTGGACCCATAACTAGATTGAAGCAGCGCCCTACGGCAATGCCTATGCGATTCTCAACAGGGAGAATGAATGGCCTCTGAATTTTCCCATCTGTTTCTCACAAGGGCTTTCAAAGTTGAGAAACTGTTCAAGATAATTTTTCTCAGTGTCCATAGTTAATTTATTGTACTGAATGTCTCTCTGTAGTCACTTTCCCCCTATAATGCCTTTCAAACTGGACTTGCTTCTATGAAACACAAGTGTATTCTTCTCCCAGAAGTACCGGATGTTCTTGCTCTTCCCAGGAACTCTCTCTTGTTCGAAAACGGATTGCTGTTTGTTGAAACTTCATGTTTGTTTTTTTCCCCTGGATTTCCGCTGTTTTAATAAATCTCCGAGTCACAGATTGTAAGTCTTGTTATTCCTCCAACTTTAGTTTCTAGATGTATAGAGGGAGAACCTTTATTAGTTGAGATTCCAAATAAAGGGTCCAATTGGCTGACTGTTAAAGTACAGGGAAGATGGAACAACTTGTATATGATTTACACAGGTATTTTCATATCTCAATCTCATTATGTTTATTATTATACAAAGGCAAACTGGAGAAACTCCTCCAACACCCCTGGAATCACCCAAAAGGGGAAAAAGAATAAGGGAAAAATAAAAAAAGACAGAAAAGTTGTCCATCTCTTCAAGCACCCTCGCTCTTCAGAATACTTAGCCTATAGAAGATACAACGGAACTTTTCTTCGCAGAACAATGAGAAATTGCATGGAAGTATGGGATGTCATTCCGCTGCTGCTTTCATCAAAAGCCAGTTTAACTGGTGTCATAAACTCTAATTGGGAAAGTATAAGTCCTTTTAAGAAGCTGTATATAAGCCCTCTGGCATTCACTCATTTGCGTGGAGATGCAAACCTTGTTCTCTCTCTCTGCCGTTTCAAGGCTTGATCTTTTGGGGATGATGTTTTTCCACCCGCACCTGTCTGGCGCATCATCTCTGCAAACAGAGATTTACAATTATGCAATCAATAATAGAAATCTGAAAGCAAGTAAACATCACGACCTATCTCAAAGCAAATTTACTTCCTGGAGAAGATGTATTCATGAAATTTACTAACTTCATTTCTTCTACAGTCTTGTGGCAACACAATTGCAAGACTTTAATTAAAGATCAAATATTTCAGATATGTTGACGTGCCAGAGCAGTAAATCTTCTTTTAGAATTGAGTCTATTCGTATCAACCCATCCAGAAGGCAAGGTTTCTTGAACAGACAAGCAAAAATAATATATACCTCGTTTTCTCTCAAGCTCTTGATCAAGCTCTTCTTTCCACTTCCTTTGTCTCTCAGAAAAGCTCAAGCTGTGAGTAGCAAAATATTCCATTTGAGCTTTTTTTTTTTGGCCTTACTATAGCGGAAGTGTAAGGGCATGGAAAGAAAAAGAAATCAATAAATGTAATAACCTTGGGCTAATTGATTCCTGCTGGGCATCAACTGGAAGTGCTTTCCAATCACTTTGCTGGTGGGATGAATTTTCCTGCAACGTCTGATCAGTAGCATTGTCAACAATAGAAACACACCTGCTGCTACTTCCTGGACTTCCGGTACTGACAGCATCAACCATTGCCAATGGGCTTCCAATGGCACCATGACTTGGTGACTTGCTTTTGGGAGGTAATTTTAAGTAATTTGGATGAGTCTCTTCATGTGTATTCTCAGCAAAACGTGGGGAGCAGGCTACATTCAGACTGTTGTAGAATTCTTCATATAGAGGTGTTTGCAATTTCTTTAGTTCTAAAGCCTGGACATTAAATCCAGTTTAGATCTCACAACAATCTGACATGAAGCCAAATTTAAAACAAAGCTGCAAAATGGTTAACAGAAAGGCCAATACCACTACCTTCTCATCTAGAAGTGCTTTAATTTTTGATTCAGTAAGTACATCATCATCTTCACAGAGAGAAGATTGTCCACAAGGAAATGAAAACTCATTCTTCCCCTCATCACAGACGCTGGGACAACTAGCAGTCTTATGTGACATTTCTTCTTGGTTCTGTATAGGACTTCCATCAATTTTCCTCCAATCATTAGAAAGCCCACATGCAGGGAGAGAACTCTAATTGAAATTTGAAACATAATAAGTTGTAAAGATCCTAAACAAGTGAAGCTTTTAGATAATTTAAATACACCTGAACCACCAGGAAACTTATCTGGGAAATTACCTACCTTACTAATATTATCAAACATATTAGGAGAGCCAACTTTTTCCTCAATTGCTGCAAAATCTTCATTATCAATCAGACACATATCATCATCACCGTTGTTTGTTCTCCATATGCCCTTGCTTTCTAAAATTTTCTCAGCATACAAAGTTGAATGGTTCAAGCTACCCAGATTACAGATAGATGCTTCTTGACTGGAAAGAAAATCATGCTATTAGTGAAAGACTGTTTCAAGCATCACAATCATAATTTACAAGTTCAAACAAAACAATTTGAACTCACAGGTCTCTCTGATTTTGTGCATGTGATGGTGATGGAATTTCAGAATCTTCCTGATGAAACAGTAATTTCTCTGTTACAAAGATATTTAAAGGAAAAACCAAATATTCAAATGTTAAAACATCCAGTTCAAGTGTGCTAAGTGCTAACCACAACTTGATCATGAACAACAAGAGTGGACTCTTCATGTTCCCCAGAAACAAAGGGATGCTGCATGAAATTGAAAAATAAAAAATACTATGCATTGTTAAAACCAAATCAGTTTTTTGGCAGTCATTCATGTTTCATTGAGCCAAATTTGAGAAGTTTTACTGTGACTGCAGACATTGCCCAGTTGATTAAGTAAAATGTGTAGTTAATTTAGAATTACCTTAAGCAGTTCAGCTGCTACTGGCCTCAAATTTGGCTCCCTGACAATGCAGAAACCAAATTCAGAAAGAAGAAAAGGAAATTATAATTGACATGTAACTCATCCAGGCTAAAGGTTAATCATTATATTTTCTCCAAGGTAACTGCAAAATAAATCGAACACTAAGACCATGAAACACACAAGCACATACAGAGAGGGGGGCAGTAAGTATACTTTTGCAAACATTTTAGGAGGAAATCTTTTGCCTCAACAGAAAGATGCTCAGGAATGGGTGGATGAGACTTTGTTGTTCCTATATAGAACAAAGCAGCAACCTGAAAGAGGATTTCGTTAGGAATTTCATGTTGAAAGATAGAAAAAATGAATGTTTAGAGTTATAAAAAGGAGTCACCTCTTGGTATTGTTGGCTCCAAGGGGGCTTTCCAGTAGCCATCTCAATTACTGTACATCCAACACTCCACATGTCAGCAGAACTGGAGAATCAAATCCACAATGCACCAGTAAGGTTCAGTTTTTGAATTTAAATGGTTAATAGCTCAATTGATAAAAAGGCAATGTTTATCATCCAGGAAAATCCCTCCAATGGAAGTAGTTACTAAACACTAAGCATCAGAAATGAATGCATATGCAAAAGTAATCAAAATTTAGAAGCAAAGTTAAGAGTTACAAGGTATGCCCAGTCTGCAAGATGACTTCAGGAGCCATCCAATATGGAGTACCCTTTATGGACTTGGCACCTGAAATAGTAGCCTTCAATAATAATAATATCAGAGTTAGAGTGAATAAAGTACTATAGGAAAGGCAATTCTAAAACTTGGAGAAAGTTATTAATCACATAAAAAATTGAGCAGGTAGAGATTACCAGCTCAGCAACCTGTTTGGATGCACCAAAATCTGCAAGTTTTATGCATCCTTGATTATCTACCAGAATGTTTGCTCCCTGAAAATGGGTGGGTGGGATACATTACCTTCCAGAGGGTGAGAGATAAAAGACCTTTATCCACACACACAGAAATATTATTAATGCACAAAAGAAGAATATATATAATATTAACGCAAAAGAAGAAAAGGTACCTTAATGTCCCGATGAATGATTCCATTGTTGTGTAAATACTCAAGTCCCACCAATAATTGCTTTGTGTATGTTCTTATAACCTGCTTGATATATTAATATGAAGAATTTACAAATTAGACACCTTACACTGACAAATTTCAGATAGCAAAGACTTACAGATTCGGGGAATGGTCCAAAATTTCCCAAAAGTGAAGATATTGATCCCCCAGGTACAAATTCAAGCAGAATATTCAATGTTTCATCCTCTCTGACTGTACCCAAATATCTCTAAAGATTCAAAATAATATACACAATCAAAAAAGAGACAGGCAAAACTAATTCAACAGATAGTCAGGATGTTACAATTATTACTTACAACAATTTTTGGATGTGAGAGCTTCTGAAGTAGCTTCACTTCTTCCTCGAGCTCCTTAACATTAGCCTACTTATTCACAATTAGCAAACCCCACCACATTATGACAATTCCTCATTAAACCAAAAAAAGCAACAGCAAAAGATATACCAATCATAATATATGCAAACATTCCAAAACAACAAACAGAACAATATTTCCATAAGAAGACTAACAGAACAATTTGAAGGTTCAACCACATAGAATGTCCAAATCATCACCATGAATTGCATATGTCATAGTCATAGTAGTTTTAAGTTTTAACAATAGACTGGCAAGACAAAAATTAGTAGAAAACTCAAACCTGTGCTTTCTCCTTCGAAGCACCTTTAGCTGCAATCAGGACCTGAACAAAATTCCAAAAAGGAACAACTAAGTCACTTCAAACCAATCAAAAGCAATAAACAAACAAGTATAACAAGTAGTAATAAATTTGATATTATAGTCCACCCAAAAATTCCAGAGCCCTCTGAAGTCAGAATCAAAACCAAAAAACTAATCCATCAAAGTCAATAATGTACAACTTAGAGTAGCTTATAACCCAGAATTAACCGAATTTAACCAAAGAGAAGAACCCCAAATAAACCTCAATAGAAGTAAACATAAAATTCAATTAACATGAATTCAACGCCACAGCTACAATTAAAAATAACCATAATGAGGACCTAGAATCACAAACTATACACCACACCGACAAAAAGACAATAGACTAAAACAAAAATGAAACCTGCTTGACTGCCAAAAGCTCTCCAGAATCAAGATCCATGCCCATGTAAACCCTCCCAAACGCACCGCACCCGATCAACTCGCCTTTGCGCCATCGGATCGGAGGTACCATGGGAGGCGAAGGTGAAGTGCGCTTGGTGAAGACCCGCGACTTCCGAATGCAGTAATTGATCTTCTCCACTAAGGCCGTCGGAGTTGGCAATGGCAAGGGTGGGCTATAGTCGTTTTCTGGGTTCTCCGGGGTTGTACGGAAGACCAGCGATCGGCGAACTGACCCGAAGAAGTCTTGCATTGAGATTCCCACCGTCGTGGGGAGAGAGTGAGAGAGCGTTTGGACTTTGGAGGTTAATGGCGTCTTATTTCGTCGGCAAAAGAAAAAGAAATTTGGAGAGAGGAGGGAAAAGATTGTATGGGTTGTCTTTTCAAAAAATAAGAAGATTGCAGTCCTCCCAAATAAAATATTTGGATTTTGTACTAAAAAAAAATGTATATATGTGGAATAGGGGTGGCCAAATGGTTGATTAAGGATGGTCAATTGAAAATTAATTTAAAAATAATTAAATGGTAAGAGGTATTTGGTTATTGATTTTTTTTTTTTGGGTTTTGGTTATAATAAAAAAATTCAGCTGATTATTGGTAAGGGGTCTAAATCTAAAACCCAAAAATTGAATATATGACCAAAAAATAAATTAGCATATTAATAAATAAATAATTATAATTTAAATACTCTATATATATATATGTATAATTCATTCTATTCAATCACTTTTTCAAATATTACTCTATAAATTTTATTATAATAAAAGTTTTGAATTTAAAATATATTTAAAAATAAAAAAATAAAATTTCAGATCTTACTCTCATTTATTTAATATTTTTTAATTTTATTTTTATATTTGATAATTATTGATTAAAACTAAAATCAAACTTATATTAACAAAAAAATTTAGTTAACCGAAGCAAAAAATAATATATACTTCAGTATTGATTTTGGTTTTTAAAATCTTAATCAAAAGTTTTTGCTTAATCAAATCTCAATTT
>BPVZ01000029.1:2693650-2712734 GCA_020521535.1 Rubroshorea leprosula | reverse complement strand
GGCTGGGAGGCTTCACCTTCGACTTTGAGGTCATTAACCAAGGATCAGGTGCAATGACTATCAATTTAGGTGGTATTGTTAATTTAGTTAATCTTTCTTTTTTTTTCTTTTTTTCTTTTTTTCCCTTTTTCTTTTTTGGGGGTACACTTTCCTTTTTCAAAATCCTTCTTTCGAAACTTCAAGATCCAAAATCATAAGAAAAGCTTCATTAAAAAGGGTTAAATTTTTAACTAATTAAGTCAACTATCCTTAACAGCCTAAATTTAATTTAGGCATATATACTTCCATTGCTTCGAGTTTGATGAGTTTATTTGAAGAGTTGGCATGTTTAATTTGTCACTTGAACCATGTACTTCTTCTTTTTCCTTATAATTAATGCATTAATTATGTGTCAGTCCTTAGAACCGCTTATCAAAGAGAATATCTCCAAGTCTAAAGTGATATTAGCTCTTAACTAATGAACTGCTTATACCTTCACTGAAAAAAAAGTACAACATGAACCAGAATCAATTATCTTAAACAAACTTAAATTTTTTTGGCCAAAAACACTCTCTTCATGGAACAAGATTGTGTTGTCTTGGGTCCTTCACTTCAATCTTCCAATGCCCATCAGAAAAACTACCATTCCTTGCTCTCGCTCTCCACGCCTTTATCCTCTTATCCACCGCCTCCGTCATGGCACAATAGGGTCGCAGCTCCTTCGGTATGGCATCATAGACCCGCCACCACATCTTATGAGCCTCATCACTAGCAAAAATCCGGCGATCAGCATTATCCCAGTTACAATCATAGTCCCTATAACACGTCCACGGTTTCCACCCTAGATAATGTATGGCATAAACATCCTCGGGAATGCCTCGTTCTTTCTTCTTCCCAAAATTCTTCAGAAAATTGACCTTCGTTGGCCACCGGTGCCACCATGTGAACACCTCGTTCAAAAACCCTTGATCACCACCGTTGTAGGAAGCCACCGTGAAGCTCTTCCGCATCAAATCCTCAAACATACACGAAGATGGCTCCACCAACATAATCCCAGAATTAAACAAATACCTGTCGTTCTTTGCAGCTGAGAGCTCCGGATAAACAAAGAAATCCTCAATGTTTTGAAGAATTAAAAGATCAGCGTCGATGAAGATGACTTTATCATAGTCATCCAGTTGCCACACACGAAGCTTGCTATAGTTCCACTCGTTGTAGGAGTCTTTCTTGGAGAAGGGGCTACGGATGCGGTGGATGCGTCGAGTTTGCCAACCCGCCGCTTTGAGTCCAAGGAGGGCGTGGTTGGAGATGGAGTCATCGTGGAGGAGGATTAAGTCTTTGGAAGAGGATGTAAGGCGGATGCTTCGAGCTAGAGCTATGGCACCACAAACGTAAGCTTCGGAGGAGTGGAGGATTGTTACGTATGCTTTTCTTGATCGTGTCAGATTGGTATTGCTGTAAATTATCCAACCCTCTTCCCCTGCAATTAATTTAAATTTGGCATTTGATTTGCCTAATTACCCTATCCATAAATTTGATACTTAACCCTAGCTAGTTGAACCAAAATTAAACACTACAAAATCCTTGGAACATGTACAATATAGGAACAATGAAAAAGCTCAGGCCATATCGTTACAAAATTATTTTATAAAAATTCATATTTTTATATATTTAATCTACAAATAAAATATTTAATAAAACACATCTTAATAATGTATAGAGTTTCTTTAAAATCACATTAATATTATTTTATTTGGATCACATTTTATATACCCAAATAAAAAAAATTGAATTCAAATTTTTTTAAATGAAAGTTCAACCTTTGATCCAACAGCTAGGCCATTGGATCTAACAAAATGCTGCGGTGCATGGCGCATGTTGGTGTAATGATTTTACATTTAAAAAATAAAACAAAGCTTATTCTCTATCGGGAGATAAACTCTCTTTGAGAATGAGCTCCAATACATCATAGAATTTTATTTTATTTTTTTAGAAAGAAATAATGAAAAAGAACACCATTTACATGTTCTAAGTAAGTTTTTAAAAAATTATGATGCGTAGTTCTTAAAATTTAATTAATCAGCCAACTCAAAAGGCCAAATGTTCAAATCCTTTCTAAAATAGATATTCAAATTTATGCATGAGAAAAAAAATTTATTTGTAAGCCAACTTCCTTTTAATCTCCACATTCCCCAAGTAATAAAATAAAGATGAAAATCTTTTTTAATCTTACATTTTACGAGTTCACATTAAATATTTGATTTCATCAATCACATGACTTTTGTCATCCAATAATTAATTTTATCTTAGTTTCAAAACTGATTATACTTTTGAATTTTTAATTTAGAAAATGGCAAAATGTCATGGAGCTAGCATTTGCTCATTTTAATTAATTAATGTTAACTAACTAGCTAAGTACCAAGGAAAAAATTCGTGTAAACTAGAACTCACCTGCTTCTGCATAAGGAGGAGCAAGTTGGCATGACCCAACAGGCATCAACACCTTCTGCTTCAACCTATTTAGCTTGGGCTTATACACCGAGTAGTCTTCCACCTGCTTCACCAAATCATTACACCGGAAAATCTCCAGCATTGGCCCAGAAGATCCACCAGCAAAAACCGCATACACCGGCCGAGCAACCTCCCGTGTGATCCAACCACTCTTCACCACAAGATTAGCCACCACCAAATTCACCTGTAATACAGCAAAGTCATAAAATTTCTCTAAACTTGTATTGATAAAGGGGATATTTGATGTAGAAATTTACAAACAGTTATCAATTGTTAACTTTAATTGATCAAATTAAATATTTTGAATTGTGAACAACAATGATTATAATTTATTAAATTTTAATTATTAGTTATCAATTACATCGAAACAACTAAATTAAACAACCTCAAATATGTTTTTCAATTTGAATTGAAAAAAAAAAAGTGTAGTTCAGGGGGAAAGCACTGTTTTATATCTTTTTTGTTGAAATAGTTTAGACTGAAAAAACCCCATCGTATCTACCTGTAACCTGAACAAATCTCTTGAACCTCTACCACGGGGAACCCTAGCCACCACCACATCGAGGTCTCGGTAGTCCTCTAGCCGTGGCATCGGGATCTCCGGACATTTTGGTAAGCCCCTCCTTGCTTTCTCATCGACCCATTCTGGGAAAAACTCTTCCCATTTCATGTCCTTGGATACAGGATCAAAGCGTACGTTGACAAACTCAGCTAATCCATACAGATGATGACTGTATAGAGCCGACTCATGATCATCAATGTTGACTAAACCAATCTTGATTTTCCTTCCTTTGATCTCTCCGCCAATAACATCGAACCAACTTACATTCTTCTCTGCGGCAGCTAGAGGTGGCTGCCGGAGTCTAGCAGTACTCTGGGAGAGGCTGTGTCCAGCGGACTTAAACGGCGACAATACAGTGTGAGAAAGGAACAAGAGAAAGGAGCAAAAGATGAGAGTGAATGTGAAGAGATTCTTGTTGAATGCCATCGTTGGAATACCTACTATAGATTCATGAATCATGAGGCCTCAAACATCTAAAAAGGAAGGGTGACGATAGAGTGACAATTTGTTTATCTTATTTTTTTTATACAATTTTTACATATCATTAAATGAGTGGATATATTTAATATAATGAATTTTACATAAATTAAAAAAATTATTTATTTTAATAATACGTCAGATTGTAAAAAAAAAATCAAATAAATTATTGTCCTAATAGCATTTAAAAAAAAAAAGATAAATTTTGAAAAAGTTGTTTTATATGGGAATTTGGTGAGAATTTGGTAGGGAGACAGACAGCGGGACACAAGCACAGCCGCGACGGTTTCTATGCGTGCGATTGTGCACGCATAACCGCGACCTTTTGGTGCCAGTCAAATTGTCTTCTAATGTAGGAATTTAATTTTGGATGACAACAACTTTAAGTAAGAATTTAATAAGAAAATTTGAATTTAAATTGAATAGCTCAAGGTGGGTTAATGAAATTTTGATTTTATATTTGAAAAGGAAATGCTATTGAGACAATTATTTTATCACATTTTTTTATACAACCTGATGTGTCATTAAAACGATTGATTTTTTTAATTCATATGAGATTTGTGATATTAAATACACATACTCATTTAATAATATGTAAAAGTTATATAAAAAAATAAGACAAAAAAATTATCCCAATAGCACTACTCTCTATTTGAAATCTCTAACTTAAATCTCGTTGAAACAGAAACTCGTGGGTGAAGTGGGAGTGCGGGGTGGGATATAAATGTTGTGTGAAGAACTATTTGACCTTTTTTTTTTATGGTGAAATTAAAATTTAAAATTTTGAAAATCGATTTTAATTAGTGGGAATTTAAATTGTTTCCTTTTAACAGGTTAATATGAATGCAAAGGGAATAATGATTTTTCGTCTGAAGTCTGAACAACAAAAAAAATAGCAATATATTTTTTTGTTTTATATATTTAGAATCAATTGAGTTGATTTATGTGGTAAATAATAATTTGAATTATATTGAAAAAGGAGGCTTGAATCTGTTTATTTGAATTATTTAGATGCAAATAATTTTAACAAGTTACATTTTTTACTATCCAATAATTGTAGACGGGACAGTTCATAGATAATTATGACCAAAGGTACCCCATATTATTAAAAAAATAATTAGTTAGATATATTATGGTAGTAAGCGTAATAGATTAATCTAATTAAGTTATTTCCTGACTTTCATTTGAAAGTTAAGAGCCCGGCCAGCATCGGTTCAAATGTCAAGCAAATCTATAGAAAGTGCGGCCTGCATGACAATGCCAAAAATTCAAAGTGAGAGGGACATTACAATGTCTCTAATAAGGCCTCTACGATGGTCAAGTTAGTATGAGGAGGAAAGTTGAAGATGACCAATGACTTGTTGAAGATGACCAATGACTTATTAGTTCGAGTGAAAAAAATTCGGTTTTTTTTAAGTAAAATCTTGAATTTGAATCTTGTAAATGAAAAAACAGACGTTGAGAGAGTTTCCCTCCTAATAGGATCTGACGCAGTTCGATTCCAGATTAGTCAAGATCTAATGTGGTTACCGAATACTGAGAAGTTAATACCCAAAAAAAGTTAAAGATGAGAGGAAAAGTTAGGGTTTCATGTACCTTGAGCATGTGAGGAGAGGCTTTATATTGCTCTTGTGGTGTGTGGGTCTGATTGTGTTAACATGGTTAGCACACCTAGTATAGTAGCCCAATATCAACCCGTTGTACATAACAGGCTATAAGCCCAACTTGGACCCATTTGAGAAAGGGTCTTATAAAGGAAATCACCGTCTAATTAATAATAAATGGACGAACAGAAATTAGACACATGTTATAAGTGTCATAAATGAAAATTATAAATACCCCTCATTTAATATTTACAAGATAATGACTCGCACTCAAGTTCTTTTTTATTCCCTATGTGAGAGTTTCTCTCTACAAATCATAAATTATTGCTAACTTCATAAATTATTGTTAAGAGTGAAAATGTCATCCTCGAAAATACATTCTCTGGTTTCGCAAGTATATGTTGAAGTTAGAACCTATTCGGAACCGGACCTCGACCCAACCCGAATGTTTTCTGCTTCAACAACCTACAAGCACGTTGGTCCTAGGGGCAACTAGCTGATGTTATTTGCCACCAGCATGGTACATGGGCAAAGGATGCTGCCCACTCAATAAGGCTTGGTATAGGAAGTGGAATCAGGGTTATGCCTGTTGGCTGTTGCATCCAACCTGTAGATAATGTAGTCTTATTCCTTTGGTCCCTGAAATAGAGAGGAATACAAGAAGACAATAATTTTTACTTGTTTAAAGTCAATTTTACAATAAATAAGATAATATCACGTATCTTTTATATTGATAATTATTTTTTTTTCAAGAAATCGTTTCGCCAATGCAAATTTCTTTCAAATAAAGCTTAATAGTTATTTTTATATCATTAACAAAGTCGTTCAATTGTTATAAATTTTTAGAAATATGATTGACAGCTCTAATGAGTAAGTCAATTTGTTATAGATTTCTTGTTGTTGCAGATCTCCAGTTTGTTGCCAATATGTGTCTATTGCTATAAATACACAAAGATAAAATCAAACAACATAGAACTACCTCTTACACAACAAGCCCAACATTATTTCTTTTAATATTTAAGTTCATCTTAATTTCAAACCTCTTAATTTAGTTTTACCTCTACACTTTAACCTACATTACCCTTCAACCTTAATTTAATGTATTTTCCTATAAAAATCCCAAGAATTACTTACGGTTGTCTAAGAAAGCAATTCAATTCCCTTTTTTTTAATTTGGTAATTATAAGATTTGCTACCTCTAATGATAATTTTTTATAATCAAATTGCCTCCTTTCCTTTATTGTTTACCTAAGTACTTTTTTAATCAATAAAGTGATGTCAATAGTCAATTTCATATTCTATTTTGTTTATGTTGATTTATATTTCATGTCACCAATAGATTTTCCATATTTCCAACTTCATTTATTTTAGCTTAAATTGCTTCTTCTTTTTTTTTAATTTAGAATTCCTTTTGAAAACTTTATTTTGATTTAGTTAACATATTTAAAATTCATTTAAACTTTTAGTAGTTTGGCAATCATTTACTTTTCTTGTAATTTTAGTTTTTCTTGATTACATTTGTTTAAATGAGTCCTTGGAGGCATATTCAAGCATTTTGTTGTTTAACCCATTTAATACAGAATTTCATCTCTCGTTTTTGCCAATCATTTGATCACTAAGATAGAGTTTACGATGTTTTTTCATCAACTTACAAATGAGTTCTACACTTAAAAAGGGTCATCAAAAAACTTTTTCTTGTTTTAAACAAAACAAGTGATACGTTATTTCATCATGTGTCAAATAGATTTGTTTAGATAACATAACTCAGGGGTTCTTGGCACCCAAGAAAAAGTAGTATAGCACCCAAGAAAAAGTAGTATCATCATGAGGTCAGTATCTCATAAAATTTACTTTTCTTAAATGCTCTAGTTGATACCTGGATAAGCCGTTGGGATCACCTAAGACTCGAATAATATCACTTGCACCCTAATGCCCGACTAGTATTCTCTACTTTTCGGCCACCTAGCATATTCTCTTCTTTAATTCCAAGTGAAACAAGTATGTTCCATATTGTCTTCCCAAGAAAGAAAAGAACATATTTCTTAAAGCTACTCTTATATTAATATGATTGGTGCTGAGACAGAAATCACCCAAGATAAAAGCATAAGGCAGAGACCTAAAGCTTGGAGAAGATATGGGTGGTTCGGTGCTTAAAGGTAAAGTTGATGAATCTGATCTTTATGAAGCTTTAGGATTGTGCCAATTTTCCGGTGACGGAAGCGAAGAAACCCCCCGAATTTTGCCCCTTCTGTCTTGTGTTCTAGAGAAATCTGTTCGGAGGAATGAAAAATCGCTGGAGGGCTCTAGGAGGAAGGATGAAATTACCGTATTCCATGGCTCAAAAGCACCCGGTCTGAGCATACGACAGTACCTTGATCGCATCTTAAGGTACTCCAGCTGCAGCAATTCTTGCTTTGTTGTTGCGCACATATACATAGATAGATACCTTCAAACTACGGGTGCCCGTCTTACTTCCCTCAATGTTCACCGGCTCCTGATCACAAGTATTCTTATAGCTGCAAAATTTTTGGATGATGAGTAAGTACAGTCAATTACATGCTAAACAAATTGTGTCTCTGCAGCTTGATTTAAACTGTGTTTCCTGCAGTTGTCTTGACAATGCCTATTATGCCAAAGTGGGAGGAGTGAGCACTGCAGAAATGAACAGATTAGAGATGAAGCTCCTCTTCAGCTTGGACTTTCGGCTTCACGTGACTCCAGAAATTTTTAGGAAATACTGTTACAAGATAGAGAAAGAAGGGAGCATAGAATACCATCGTTTGGAGAAAGATGAGATCAAGCGAACAACTGTAGGTTATACACACTGAGTTCATATTCCACAGATGAAATGTACAACATGCTAAGATGAATGGAATATTAAAAGTTGCGATTATACTGAGTTCCCAAAACATAGATCAATAGATGGATATCACATGATACATTGATAAAAAGTTAAATAAGTTGAAAGGGAAAAATACGCAGCAAAATTTTCTTATTGCACAATATGCCATTCTATTGTATATCTCTCTGTTAATATTCTAAAAAGCAATTGCACCCATGATATGGAAAACTAAATTTGCAACATTTTACTACAGAGTGAAACCTAAATAACTCAAATAGAGAAATCCTAAAAAAAAAAAAAATGGAAGGCACTAGCAACAGATATTCCTTTATGCTTCAACCAGAAGTATTCTTCCTTGTGGCATAGACACGGTAAGCTGCCAATCCAACAACCACCACTGCAGCTCCGACTGCAAAGATGAAACACAATCGATAATGTATTACTCTATAAACCAGAAGCAGGCAGAACCAACAATAATTAAAATTTTATTTTAAAAAAAAAAAGTGCATTTATAGAACAACTCTCCTTCTTTTTTTTTAGAAGTGGGTAAAGAACACTTCTAGTAATTTAGGAAAAAGACCATATCATGCTGCTGAAAGGGAATCTAGCTAGAAAAGTCTAAACAGGTGAACAAGTTTAGCCATTTAGCAGTACTGTTTTTCACTGAATGGATTTTGGAGCCCCTCAGAATTCTTAGTGAAATGTCTATGTTGACTGACTCTTATTGTAGACTTCAAATTAAAGGGAAAAAGTTAAGAATAGTTCCTTAGCAAGGAAACCCACACTACTAACACAATACACATTCAATTAAGTGAAAATTGCATCACAAGCAGCGCAAGGCAGAGAAAGGTAAATTCATAATTATCCACAATAATTCAAATGGAAGAGCAAAAAACATACAATAAATGATTCAACGTTAAAATTACCAGAAATAAACATAAGAGAGCGGTTTATGAGGCGATGGTACTGCTTCCGGCTTCTTCCAGCCTCTGTTTCAGGAATGCTCATATGAGGATGCTCAGCTGCATTCACAATCCTCCGGAATATGTTATTGAAATCACCCAACTTTGAGCTAATGGGAATAGGTGCTTCTATTCCCATGTCCTGACTAACCTACAAACATGAAGGTGCAACAAAATACACTCAGTCTAGCTCCGTGAGAAGAAAATTTGCAAAAAAGGGAAAACTTTCACATCACTGCAAGGTCAACAGTCATAAAAAACTCATATTTCCATTTATAAAAAGAAAACAGCACTTCAAGGCAAAATTAACACAAGGATTAAGGAGGTAATTGGGCATCCTCAATTAACCAAGGACAACAAAATGGTATGTAATTGCCTAACAAGTGAAAGTAAAAAATTGCTACCAATCACAAAATTCAACTCGTAGGCTCATCAATCCGTGATCAAAGTTACAATATGCATTCAAATGGAAGACTAGTCAGTTGTAGAAACGCCTCCTCTAGAACAACGTTAATTTTAACCAGAAAGTATCACAATCAAATTATTGTTATGGAAAAAACCTTCAGATTAAATGCATATTCATAATGGTATCCACACCCAGAAAAATGGCCTTTCTTTTTGAACAATTCATAGAAACAATTTTGCTGCTAATTCCTATGTGTCACTTAAATTACCTGCTTCAAATGCAGAATAGTCACTTACCCTGGTAGAATCTTGTATTGCCAATGGAAAGGGATCTAGATCATCTTTTGCTGCAACAATAAGGCATGGTACCTCATAACCAGTGTCTTCACCATGAGTGGCAACATCCACAAGCAACTCAGTGGCCCTCTTCCATGAGGACTCATCAGAACTGGAGAAAAAAAAAGGGGAAATCATGAAATAGCATTTCTAAACTAAAATTTCCTAAAATTTGAATGCTTGATTTTAAAAAAATTGCACTGTCTGAATTTTAAAATTACATATTTAATAATCATGGCCCTGGTTTACCTGTCATGTACAAATACTGCTATATCACAGGCAGCCAATGACTCTTTATTAGATAGTAGGTTTCTAACTCCATCTTCTGGGATTTCTCGCAATACAAGGGTTTTCTTTACTCCCTGCAAATAAAAGAAGGAAATATACTAAGTCCAAGAGCTCTACCATCCACAAAAATAACAATACAAGCAGCAATTCAGTAACCATTTAATTTCTAAAAAGGACATATATGAAAATAATGGGAAAAAAAAAGGTCTAACATTTTAAGTTAAGAACAATGAAGAGAAAGGCCAAATCTAAGAAAGTTCCAAATAATTTCCTCATCAACAAAATATATATGAGAAGAAGAAAGTGGTACACATTTTTATGCTGGATGTTATACAATCTCCAGGAACTTTTTAAACAAACCAAAAGCTTTTCTTGCTGACATGTTCCTTTCACAACACCTCCCCCAACCCCCAAAATAGTAATAACAACAACAAAAAATGACAATAATGAAAGGCATGCAAGAATGCTTATTTAACCAATAAAGAGTTTTTGCAAATGCAACAATGTAGGTGCAGTTGTGCATGCCTCTATATGCAACAAGAAGGCGGGAGAGAATTCTTTGTTCTCATCAGAATATTTGCACAAATTGTATTTGCACTTACCCCTGGGAGTTCAACAAAATTCACTGCATAATGCTCATCGATAGTCGAAGTATAAGAATCCAAATACAGCCTGCATTACATTCATAAGTTCATTCTTCAAGGAAGGAAAGAATTAAGAGCAAAGTTGAACAAGTATTTATTCAATCATAAAAGATGCATTCTGATTATAGACCTTCCAAGAAAAGAATTCAATAATGAAGACTTTCCGGCAGTCTTTGGCCCAAAAATGAAACACTGGAAAACATTTCTTTCTGATTGTTGCTTCTTGCGATCTAAGCGTCTCCTCCTAGTAACACGGATGGCAGAAGCAGGATCACCAGGATAGCCAACATATATCAAATTCTTTAGAGTACGAGCTGGGTCTAGAAGTGTCATAAGGGCCCACTGCAGTATGAAATATATGTTACAAATGATATTTATGATATTTATACATATTGCAGGAGAATAAAAACTACTAAATAACATAACAACTTGACACTAAACACACCATCCCAAATAACTGACCCACATGCTTCCCACTGAATATGCATTTGGATACATATGCAGCACCAATTTAGCAGATGCAGGTCAGAGACATTAACATTGGTAAAGTAATATGTTCAGCTGATTGCATGATTGGTTGGAATGCAAAACTTGGCATAAGAACAAGTGGCATATCGTTTACACAGGAGAAATTAACATGCAGATACAAATAAACAAGTTTTGTGCCTCAGTAAATAAAATAAGCTGGTGAATGGAAAAATATTTAAGTGACAGAGGGAACAAAGAGACAGTAAAAACATCAAATACCTCTGACAAAAAAGCATCGAGTGATAGCCCTCCTAGTGCAGTTCTTTCTGCAGCATCCTTATATGGAGCATCACTCCAAGGACTGAAGTTAAAACAGAAAATGTCAAGCACTACATAGTACAGTCCAAAGATGAAAGTCTCAGCAAATGTTTTCTATAGAAGTCAAACTTGAATGTATTTCATGGGGATCTGTCATACCTTTCTGGAGCAGTAGAAAATAACTCTTCAACTTCTTGAGGTCGAAGGTTATTATCCTAGCAAGAAGAAAATCCCAATTCTCAATCAGTACTTGAGTATTTGCACAACCAGAAAGCTAATCACATTTTTGTAGTCCAAACTATAGTAAAGGCCATGGAAATAGATTTGAAACTTAATAGCAAAGACTGAGGAAAAAATAATACATACAAAATCACTGTCGAATAATTCATAAAGTCCCTTTAAGAACTCAATAGCATCATTTGTCAGCTCCACACTCTACACAGATGACAACCAAAACAAGAAGCAAGTTAAGAAATAAAGCATGTACAGAAAAAGAACAACTAGAGTACATACAGCATACATATCAGATACAGAAAAAGTATGTGATGACTTTTTAAAACAGTATCATGCATGCTAGTTTTGACATCTCTGATCAGACAAAGGAATAGATTGTAGTATTCCAGTGGCCTGGTTAATCATATTCTAGAATCAGAATCACAAATGAATATTTGGAATAATGCTTGTTCTTCCAGGTTGACCAACTTCAATCAATCTACTGTTTGCTGTTTTGCGAGATATTGTAGATGCAAAAACTACCTTTTACTTCCGCAAGCCATTACCTGATCAGGAGCTCGCTTAAATGAAGAATATGGAATTAGCTCATCCAAAAGTTCAATATCATTATTATATCCAAATTTCCTCAAGACAGTCCATGTTGTCTCCAGGCGTCCTTTTTCTATAAATAGTGCATGAAGAAATAGAAATCCTGTCAACGTAAGGCCTCGTTCATTGACCCCTTCAACCAACTTCTCTTGGACAACCCTCTTAACACCCACTATTTCCGAAGGTTGTAAAGGAGCATTAAAACATTTGACCTGTCATACAACAATTATTAGATCCCTCAGTAATTTCACAAATGATAATTCAAAGCCACATGGAGAAGAGTTTGTTTTCAAACACACAGAAAATATCACATAAACAACCGCATATCACATCCACTACTCAATCTGTATCAACAATCCACTCCCTTCCCCAACCTCAACCCCCACGAGAATAGGGATAAAACCCCATAAGTAAATAAATTAAACAAAAAATGAGAACCTGAAAATCATTCAACTCTGCATCGCTAAGAGCACCATCCCTGTCATGATCACAGAGAATGAAGATACGTTTCAATGCTCTTACACAGCGTGACTTTAAAGTTTGAGATTCCTGATCAAACAGCGGTGCCGTTGGATGAAGCACAGCTTTTTGTGCATAGTAGAAAACCTCAGGTATCTACATTTAAAAATTAATAAAAAAAAAATCAATTTCTAACAAATTAAATTTAATTCAACAACCAAAGGAACTAAAAATGGATAAGAAATCAATCTCATCAAACAAACTATAAAGAGACTCCTAAGAGTGAAGTCAAATCCTCTAGGTTGCACATGTGTTCTAAGAGACAGATATGGTTGCATGTGAAATCAAATTCCAATCAAATGCCTAAATATTGGCCAAAAAAATTTAAATGAATAAACAATACAAGCAGATAACCAAAACAAATACCAGATACATTCTAGTCAGCATTGTAACACTATTAAAATATCATTACACTTGCATCCAGCAAAACAACCTAGAATAGAAAAGAGGCCTGAAGATGTACCTGAATATGTTTAAATGCAGAACATTCAATACAGGTTTCAATCTCCCGGAATTGTTGCATTATTGGTGACATCACCTGTTCTAAGCTAATTGGCTGTTGTTCATCTCTTAAATCCAGCTTACAACCCACTACAATTACTGGCACTTTCACCTGCTCAACAAAAAATCAGCTACATGCATTACAGTATTGTTTCTATGAGAACTTTTCCTGAGTAATTGATTTATAAAAGCAGAAATGATCAGTAAGGTTAAGTTTACCAAAGTAAAAATTCCGATAATATATATACAGACATTGACCCTTCTAACATTATTTTTACATGCTAAGTTTATTTTACACAGAAACAAATGAAACTAATTATAAATCTTTTTTTTTTTTTTTGGGGGGGGGGGGGAGGGTAGGGACGGGAAGAGAAGGCAAATCATGGTAGAAACCTCTAACTGGCGAAGTTCTGGAAGCCAGAAAGTACTCAATCTGTTAAGGGTTTCAGGTCGATCACACGCATATGTAAGAACTACTGCATCAGCACGCCTCAACTCCTCCGCTAGCTTAGCTCTATCCTCAGCGCTGACTCATCCATAAAACAAATAGAACATCAAACAGATATTAAAAACTAATAATTTACACAAGAACATATCTATTAACTAATGGAAACAAAAGTATAGATAGGAAATTTGTAAAAGTACCTAAGGTTATTCATTGCATTTGTGTTTTCTTTTCAATGTCAAATGAATAATTTGACTCAATTGACTCAGGAATTTTGGGATGAATCAAATTAATGGTAAGTGGTGGCTGATGAGAAGCACTTGCTCTAAGTCTTGATTTCTAGATTGTTTTATTCGTTTATAGGCTATTTTGTGCGTGCACAGACAGAATCAATAGTTCTTAATTATCCTAGCTTTCTTCGCCTTGGCTTAGTTTTCCCAATCCAAAAACTTCTAACGAAACTAAAAATTCAAGTAACAAAAAAAATAAACAGGGTTAGTGCAAGATCAGTTCTCTCATGGCCCTAAACACACATATGACACCCACAATCACAGGACATGTTCTACTTATTTATAGCTAATATGAAAAGGAGTTACTTAGTGTCAAATATGGTGATGGGAACTTGGTCGGGGTAGAAATCCTCCGGCAGCCGCGTTGGCGGCAAAAGGGGAGGAACATTGGTAGGAAAAGTGTCAGCTGCGGCAGTCACAATCAAACTAGACTTTCCAGTTCCACGGTCGCCAGCTACCACGATACGAACCCCCTTCTTGGCACCAGAATTTGAAGTTTTAGCCATTGACAAAAGAACCTGCAGGGTGAACAAACAACCAAATAACACAATGATTGATCAAAACTCTATAGAACCGTTATTAGCTTCATAATCAGTTGCATTAATGGCTATAACACAGTAGCACAAACGTTACAAAACAGATTTAGAGTGAGGAAATTGCTAAGAAGCCAATCCAAAAGCTCCAGGAAGACGACGAGGCAGGGATTTTGCGATGGAGCTGATCTCAAATTACTGAATGTAAACTGAGAGAATAAAGCAAGAAACCCTAGCTTATGAGCCAAAAAAAGAAGCCAAGAACCTCAGTATTGCGGCGGAAAGATGGAGACTATCGGCTTTCTGCGGATGAGAGACCACCAAAACCCTAGGCGGGGCGGCGGTGGCGAAAACAGTGGCTATGGAGGACTTTGGAGGCGCTGTTGGTAAAGTTGTGAGGAAATTTCTGGTAGTACAATGAAAATACAGGATTGATTTTATATTTTTTGTTTTTTCTGGAGTACCCTCTAAGTTAGTCACTGAACTTATTTTATTTTCTAAATCCAGTACTTAAGCTTTATTTTGAGTCCAATTAAGCTCAAATAAGTACTTCTTGATTCTTTATTATTATTATTGAACATTAGGAAATTAGGGGAGGGGGAGGGAAGGGAGATAACATTATAAGGAATTGACCAACGAGGGGTTGGATCAAGTGGCAAGCGGTTTGTTCCAGCTTAAGCAAGGTCTCGAGTTCGAAACCTTGTGTACACAGCAGCTTTCGGGAGACCCACCCACCATTCTGGTGCGCCACAGTTGGTCGAGTTCGGAGTAGTTGGGACGAAGCCCCGGATACCGGGTGGGAAACCAAAAAAAAACATTATAAGGAATTGACCAACGAGGGTTTGGATTAAGTGGCAAGCGGCTTGTTCCAGCTTAAGTAAGGTCTCGAGTTCGAAACTTTGTGTACGCAGCAGCTTTCGTTGGGAGACTCACCCACCATTCTGGTACGCCACAGCTGGTCAAATCTGGAGTAGTTGGGGCGAAGCCCCGGATACCGGGTAAGAAACCAAAAAAAAACATTATAAGGAATTGAACCATAATCATGTCCATGGTTAAAATGCACTTTACCAATACAACCACAAGTGTTTCTTAATTCTTTATTAATGTAGAAGGGAAAATGGACTTTAAATCTTAGTTATTGTTTGTATTTTATAGAGGTTTTTCAATTTTAAGTTGATTTTATAGTTTAACCAAGAAATGGTTACAATTACCACAATTAAATAAAAGGAAGGTGCAATTCGGCCCATATACCTATAATGTTGTCGTAGATCAACCCCTATACTAGAAACTATGGCAAATCAACCCCTCTACTTCATGATATCCACAAAATAGCCCTTTTAGTGAGAATGACATCATCTAGCCATTAGACCCCTCCATTGCCCATTAAAGTCTGATGAGTTGGCACTAACTAGGAGCTAATTGGGCACCGATGTGGACAATTTGCTCAACTTGGGTTAGTTGAGATGGCAAGGTAATGTTTTACCTAAACTACCCATACCAGAACAAATAAAATTGGGGATCCAGGGTTTCAATCTCACCCTCGATTATAACTTTCCCTTTATTTTGATTTGCTTTTACTCATTTCCATTCCTTTTGGCCTTGATTTCTTTCCCTTTGTTTTGGTTAAAGTTTAAGGTGATTTGGGCCATAGAGATATCATCTTCAACCTCATTCCATTCTGTTTCTTCTCCATCATCAGTTGAAGAATGGGGAAGCATGGAGATCGCATATGAAGGAAAGCAGAGGTATTGTGATTGTGGTCTAAAATGTCCTTGTTGGAACTCTTGGACTGAGGGACTTACATTTTCAATGTTGATTTCATATACAAGTAGGTTTCTTCTCTCTTGGGAGCTTGTTCTGTAGGCAACCAAGATATGCCCAACAACTAAGGCAAAGGAGCAGACAAACAGGGCGATCTCCACGGCTCTGACAAACCCTCCTCAATAAACATTTGTAGTGAACACAAATGAAGCTTTTATCGAAACGAAAATCAGAGACAAAACTAAACAAATCATAGCAATCCCTAGGTAAGGCCCTTTTGAAAGCCTCAGTCCATTGCAAAGGCTATATACACCTACAATAAACAAGAAAGAATGACATAAACCCATCAATCCCCTACTAAAAAAAAGCAATTCAATGAATACCCAGATGAATTTCATGCTTAAAGTTCATACTTACAAAGTATAATGGCTAATCTTATGATGGAGATGAAAGGCATATCAATGGGGGAATACTGAAAATCGTAATTATTAAAATGGGAGGAAAGCGTTCCCAGGGAAAGGGATGAAGGAGAAAGAGAAGTAGAAAGCAAACCAAAAGGTAAAAGGGTATTGACAATAACAAGAAGGAAGGGAGCAAAGAATAGGAGAAATGAAATGACCATGGTGATCAAGAAAAATAGAGTATTCAAACCTCATCATACTTTCTCGATTTCTCATCTTTCACAAAACCCATGTCTTTTTGTTTTGATTCGAAGAGTCTTGAGTTCTGAAAATGGCTTAAAAGGGGTAGGAAGAGTTGAGGAGAAGAAAAAAGGATGAAAATGATGACAAAGGCACTGGGGCGTGTGTGGAGGTTCAATATTTTGACTAGACTTGAGCGCTAAGGCAAGTGATGACAGAGATGGGTCCATATTAGTGCCCAATTAGCTCTCAGTCAATGCTAACTCATTAGGCTTTAACAGGCAATGGATGGGTCTAACAGTTAGATTATGTCATTCTGACTAAAAAGGTTGTTTCGTGGATGTCATGAAGTAGAGAGGCTAATTTGCCGTAATTTCTAGTATAGGGGTTGATCTGCCACAACGTTGTAGGTACAAGGGCTGAATTGCACCTTTGCCTTAAATAAAAGTTGAAAATTTTGAAATCACTATTTCACTTGCTAAAATTCAAGAAAATTAAATACATCAGACTAAGCAATAATTTGGGTGCCTTAAAATCATAAGAAATTAATTTCAAGATAGATATGATATTGTTCAAACAATAAATAAAGGTTAACTAAGAAAATTTATGTGACAATGGGAGCTGCATAAAATGCAATTTTCCAGCCAGTACCATCATGGCATGTTTAGGTTTTTGCCAACATATAGGCCGAGGTCATATGTTTATGGGTTTAATTGCTAAATATTAATATATATATATATATATATAGGGTTTGATTATAAGGAAAAATAAGTTTAGTATCTAGCGTAACAATTATTTTTGTTTAAATAAAGCATCCATCATTTATTCCTCAGCAAGGAAAAGCGCCTCTTCTGAAATTCTAATCCTGACCCTCGTTACAAAATCCGAGTGGATGGCGATCACTTCAGAATGGGAACGGCAAGGTATCGTATCAAACTTTGCTTTTTGTAGAATGTCACAAATTTATCATTTTTTTTTTTTTGTAAAATATAAATTTAATTTAAAATTTAAAAATCTATTTTATTAAATATTAATATATGAATTTAAAAACCTATTTTATTAGATTATATTTCTAAATGTAAATATTAATATTTATTAAGATAAATTTTTAAAATTAAAATTTAATTTTAATTATATGAAATGACATTATTTAAGGTTGTAATTTTAATTTTGTTTAAGTCAAAACTAATAAAATACACATTTTTATATAAATAAACTTATGATTTTAATGCATTTTAAATTATTTTTATTCAAGAGATTAGGGGTGGGCCAAAAAATTGCCAAAAATAAAAAATAAAAATCAATGAAACTGTATTCGACTATTAGAGTTTGATTGTGTTTTTGGTTTATTTAACTAAAAACCAAATTGAATCAATTTTAAATAGTTTGAGTTTTAGTAGCTAATTCTAAAAACTAAAAAAACCAATGACTAAGGTATGTATAACCAAAAAATCTAACTTAAAAACCTTTTATATAAATTTTTAATGATTTTTAGATTTTTTTAAAGTTTTCTTGTTATTTTTCCCCAAATCATTGATTAATTTAAGTAAACTTTATTTTTTTGTGATAGAAATTAATAAACAATAATTAAGAAATTCAAAAAATTACTTAAAAGCATAAAAATAATTATTTAATTAAAGTTAAAATTAATCTGAATAATCATTTTTAAAAATATAACCAAAACCAATAAAACCCTTCTTTCTCAATTTAATTAATGATTATTAAAATTTAACATTTGAAATTTCAGTTAACAAACAGTAATTCAATTTTGATTAATCATACCTACCTCTATTGTAATATTATATATATTTATATTTATTTTAAATTTAAAATTAATTTACCCCAAATTTACTTCTTCTTTTTTTTTTTGCTTTTTTAAACAACTTTTTTTAAATGGTTGGCAATTAAAAGGAGGAGATTCAAACCAAATCTCTAAAACTAAGGAAATGTACCTTACAATTAGGCTTTGAATTGTTGGGTCACGAGGTAGGCAATTTTTTTTTAACAATTAAAGCGTCTTAATCTAAAATATTTGAAGAAATTAATTTTTTTAAATAATAGTTTCAGATTCTTACTCCTTAGAAGTAACTTACAAATTGTTAAACAGTTACGTAGCCTTCCCATTTCTTCGTTCTTTCTCTTCACCCTTCTCTCCGCCTGCCTTGACACGGTGTCC